>JAOXOE010000745.1:15315021-15320021 GCA_028565055.1 Phoeniculus purpureus
TCTAGGTGATCCTGCTGTGGCAGGGGGATTGGACTGGATGATCTTTCGAGGTCCCTTCCAATTCCTAATGTTCTGTGATTTGGTGCTTTTCTTCATAGCACAACCCTGGACATCCACAACCGGCCCAAGAACCTCTGTTTTCTTCTCTGTATCCCAGAAAATATTTATCCTTTTATGTAGTTAAAAAAAAAAAAACCACCACCCCGTAACAAAACGGTTCAGAACCATGAAATCAGAAAAACCTACTAATAAGACAGGTATTTAAATAAACCCCAAATGCGGTATTGTTCAGGCAACGGCATATTTTTTAATACACCGGGTTGACAGCATAATAGCAGGCAAGATGAAAGGTGTGACTCGAGGACAGGGTTGGCGTCCGCACACCAGGAAAACACAAGTGCTGCCCCATTTCCTGTGCTTCAGCAGAGTATTTCTGATGTCTGGGGCTGCCGGGGACTTAACTCTGAATTAATGATTACACACAATACCCTCCTTTCTCCCCTCCCTGCAGGACAGCGAGGGCCGGCCTCACCAAACGACTGCGGGCAGGCAGGCACGGGGTCACGGGGGATTTAGATATTTCACAGCGGCTTCAAAAATTTCGACGCCGCAACCTGAAGGCTTCTGAAAACATCAAGCTCCACATAAAAGTGCTGATATTTCCCTACTCGAGCCAACCACTCTCACCTCAGCCGCGTGCTCGCCTGTTCCAACGCTCCTCTCTTTCCAGCACGTAAAAATCACAGTTTATTCAGTACAAAGTAACTCCGGTATGATAAAAACTATGAGCATATCATTCGAATGCTTTATTGGTCAAATAGATGGATGCTTTTATTAGCCCAACCTTTTTTGTAATGGAGTGCCACTGATGACCCAGTGTTAGCCTCATTCCCTGCTATTAATCACACTTCTAAGAGCTCATTTTGCTTTAAAATCTTAAGGAATTGCTATAATTTAAAGACATGGTGTCGACATAATGGGAAATGCTTCACAGACTGTATCATTCCCTATCACAGGGAGTCGTTATGGTGACGCTGACCACGATACCAAGGTATTACAAAAACTTGAAGAGGCAGGGGGATTGGACTAGATGATCTCTTGAGGTCCCTTCCAATCCCCAATGTTCTGTGATTCTGTGAAGATATTTTATGCAGAACACCAAAACGTAAACTCAACTTTGGCGTTCAGGGGTTGTCACATGCAGAACGTTTTAGTCGCAGCCTTCTGGGAGCCGCGTGCAGCTCACCCAGATTAACACTACAAAAAACGCTCCCCGAACAAACATAAACAGAGCACAGCAGAATTAAATAAAAATTAAATCAAATAAAAGGCCGGACCACAAGAGAAAGACTCGTCGGGGCTCTATTTTAACAACCTTCCACGTGAGGGATTTATCCTTTCATCATCTACGTTATTCACTAAGAACATTAGAGATCGGAGTGGACCTTGAAAGACCATCTAGTCCAATCCCTCTGGCCAGAGCAGGACCACCTAGACCAAGTCGCACAGGAACACGTTATCCCTTCCTTTTCTGCACAGGGAAAACAGACGATGTTTACCATGAAAAAAAAAACTTCCATGGAAGCATCTTACGGCTTTACCTACACAGAGAATTAAATCAATATAATGATGGTCTTAACCCATGTTATTAAAATGTACATCGCCAAATGTTTTGACAATGTTGACTGCTGCAGGAGGGAAAACACATTTAAGACAATTTCAGCCAAATGCAGAAAGCAGAAGCCTTCCATTTTTCAAATGTGAAGTAAAAAGCATCTTTAACCATCCCCTTATGAAAGAAAATGCAGTGCAATTATGTTATATGGCACACGCGGAGCATGTTCTTCCCCTCACTTCTCTAAGAAGATATTAGTACCTCCTGGCCTTAGGAATACTATGTGTAAATCACATCATACTCAGAGTGTCTGAATTAATTACACCGGGAGCCAGAGAGAAATGTTAACTTTCCAGGTTGTTGCTAAGGATTAGCCCTTGTTTACAATTCTGTATTTATAGAACAAGAAAAATTTGTCAAACGAAGGGCAGAGAGGGAAGCAAGAACACAAATTTAGCTTTGATTTCAAAACAAATCAGATCTTGCAACCGTTTCCCTGAAAAGAAAAACACAGTTTTTAATGTGAAGATGCAAATGAGGCTCAGAATATAAAAATGTTTTATAATTCTGTGCATTCAACACTACTAGATGTTATTTAAAGAATTTATGTTAACATTTCTCATCCTCACACAGCAAGTCCAAGATGCTGCAAACAGCATCTATTTTAAATGGATTGTGTTTCTATGGGGCACTGGGTAGCTGAGGAGGCTGGAGCAGAAGGCAGCAGAATCTTCACCCTCCTCAACCCAGCACCAGATTCATAGTGGTTTGTGCACTGCTCCAAGGGTTGAAGACACATGGCTAAGAGGAACAAGCACCTTGACCTTCAATATGCTGGATGCTGGCTACATGAAGGTCTGCATCTCCAGCCACAAAGCAAGTCATGAATCTCAAAATCATTGAAAGCCCATGTTGGCTCTTCCCCAAATGCAGCTGGGATGTGAACAAGCCACTTTTTTTAAGGAAATCTGTGAGCCCAAGAAAAGTCCACAGTATAAAACCTGGTATTTCTGCAGAGCAACGCAAGGCTGGAAGGCTCCAGCCTCAAAGTCCATGGGAAGGGTCCTAGTGAGCAGAGTGCCAAAGCTTTGCAAGGACTTGTAGGTCGCTGGCACCTTGGCAAAACTAGCTGGGGAAGTTTATACGGCTCTCTACTCTGAGGATAAAGAAAGCACCAAGGCCTCCAGCACTTTCATTTCTTTTCACAAACAAAGGCACACCCACTACAATTAAATTGCAAAACCATTTTCCTTAGGACTCCTTGTTTTCACACACTTGAAGCCTTCTAGCACTGTGGCCCCTCTCATGCTCCCGTCAGAGTGTGTGCAAAAGCAAGCGAGAGCTCTTCAGTGGTTTTAGTTTATGGAGGAGCAAATGGAAAAAAGGCTTTTTCCCATATGAAAAGAACTAAATAAAACGTAACCACCAACTTGCGAGCAGGGCGAGTCGCAAAAACGCTGAGCACCCTCAACTGAGGGGATCTAGCCCCCCTCTAGAATTGGGCCCATAACAGAGTAAGAAAAACGCACTTAGCTAAGCTTTTGTGGAAACCCAGAGTGTCCTTGCCTTGCCCTGTCCAGGGGCTACGACGATCGGATTACTGCTAGGACAGCACGACGTGGAGGAGAAAGCACACACGTGCCTATGAACACTGGTGCGTAAGCTAACACATCCACCCACCCCAGCAAAGCACCCAACATACCGGTTTAGCATCAGCCAGCACAGAGCAAGCGGGACAGAAGAGGTGCTTTCCTCCCCAGTTTTGTCTTGATGGTTTCCTTCGTAGGAACAGCTCCAGTCTGGGTCTAGAGCAAAGATCCCACTCCACCACATTTGCGAGCAGGAGATGGGTACGCACTGCACATGTTCCTCAACAGCCACATGCTCAACAGTGACACACACGGATCCCCAGCACCCAAAAATACAGTTGGTCCTCACCACACTGGCCCAATGGAGGAGAAAAAAAAAGAAAAAGAAAAAAGTGTGAATTTTTTTCCACCTCAAAATTTCATCCTGTGCCTGAGAAAACTCCCGAAAAAAGCTCTGTCGAAACCGATTTGTTTCCACTCACCAGAAGAAGCACATATGCCTACTTTTGAGTCAGGATGCAGGAAGCCAAGCTCTTAATCCCTCTTCTGCATTCACCCATGGCTGAAGAGCAATGCCCTCCTCCAAGCTACCGTCAGAGATGGCTGGGTGAGGGGGGCACAACAGCAAAGGGAGACAACTGGACACCAAGCATGCCTTTCCAGCTTGCCTCAGCTAAAAGTAGGGAGGCAATCATGAGCCAGCTCCTGCAGCTGACCATACCTCTTCCATGTATGATGCCAATGCAACAGAGATCCTCCCAATAATCATCGAATCACCATGGCTGGAAAGGACCTCCAGGATCAAGTCCAGCCCTCATCCCAACATCTCCCTAACCCCTAGACCATGACCTCAAGTGCTCTAGCTACTCTATTTTTAAACACCTCCAGGGATGGCGATTCCACCACCTCCCTGGGCAATCTGGTCCACCGGCCAACCACACTCACTGCCACGCTCTGCAGAGGTTGTTGCATGGATCTGGGAAGTGGCCTTTCTGGTGTTTAACCCCCAGCAGCACATGGGGGAAGTTTACAAGCACTGAGGTGTGTTTAATGTTCAAAATCTCTGCTGAGGACACTGTTTGAACATTTCCAGGCACAGGCAGGTGCATGGTCACACAGCTGTGCTGGCTCCTGAGCACTGGGGAGCTGAGGCATGTGGCTTCCTGCTCCAAGGGCTTGTGCAAGAGAGGGATACACTCTATTTACAGTCTATTCAAGGCAGGACTATTCAGTGTCAGGATGTGCCGTAAGAGGGTAATTTGCACCCTAAACTGGATTGTGCGATGCAGCGGTCACTGCCTCTGTGATCTCTTCCTTTGGTTTAGAGCTGTTTGCACAAGTCAGAGCAGAACAAGGCGAGTAACAAAACATACAGTGTATTCTGTTCTACGCTGCAGCCACATATTTCAACTGCCTCAGCCGACTTCTTTGAGTAAACACAGCTTTAAAAGAAAATAGCCGGAATATAAAGAGCTTCTGGAAAGTTCCTACTGATTATGCATGCAAGAATCCCGCCACTGCTTCCTCCCATCATCTGAAAAACAAACCAAACACCCAACTTCCCCAACTATCTCCAGAAGAGCTGCTGTTGTGCAGCATGTTACAATGCTATCGGAGGGCTGCAAGCTGTAATGAATGCATCTTGTTTTGTAAAATACACAGAGGAGCTCAATTAAACGAACAACTGTAAAGGAAATAGAGCTGATAAAGGAATTAATGCTCCGTGTGCCAGATCAGAACAGAACATCTAGGATAACAAAACCGTGTCAAACATGCACCCGCTGAAGGCTTCAAAA
>JAOXOE010000745.1:15325021-15338768 GCA_028565055.1 Phoeniculus purpureus
CGTTAGATCATCATCTGCTCTTTACATCACATATTTAAGTAATGCAAACGATCGCTGTGATACCGCGCTGAATTAAAGCTTCCCAACCAGTTTTAAGTTCTTTAAGGCCTAAGAGAGATCAATACTTAAGAGCAGGAAGTGCCCCTGGCAAAAGCTGAACCGTTAGAAATGGGTGAAGCCTCCAGCCTTTCAAGTTAGACACGGTGCGGTTTGAAGGTTTAATAGGTGCCAAGTAAACGAAGGAGTTTCCAAACCGGCTGCCTTTGGTGTTCTCCCCTGAACCTGCCCTCCGGGACAGTAAATGTAGGGGATCTGCCAGGGATATCGTGCGGGTAAGCGAAAGAGAGGAAGTGCAGTGGTGCCAGGAAAGCTGAATCTCTGCACCACACTGCACTGGAACACACACTGCATCTCCCAGATGTCACACGATTCTGGGCCTCTCGGTTCAAGAAGGACACAGAGCTACTGGAGAGAGTCCAGCACAGAGCCACAAAGATGATGAAGGGTGTAGAACACGTCCCTTACGAGGAAAGGCTGAAGGAGATGGGTCTCTTCAGTTTGGAGAAACAGAGACTGAGGGGTGATCTTGTTAATGTTTATAAATACGTGAGGGTGGGTGTCAGGAGGATGGAGCCAGGCTTTTCTCAGTATTAAGGAGCAATGGGTGTAAGCTGGAACACAGGAGAAGGAACTTCTTCCCAGTGAGGGTGACAGAGCACTGGAAAGGGCTGCCCAGGGGGGTTGTCGAGTCTCCTTCTCTGGAGACGTTTAAAACCCATCTGGACATGTTCCTGTGCAACCTGGTGTGGGTGATCCTGCTTTGGCGGGGGATTGGATTGGATGATCTTTCAAGGTCCCTTCCAATCCCTGATGTTCTGTGGTTTGTAGATTGAGAATCATTCAGGTTGGAGAAGACCCTTGAGGTCAGGTCAGCCCTCCACCCCACTTGCCCAGGGGGAAACAAGCTCCTGCTGCTGGCTTTCCCTTTGAAAAATTGCCGCTGTGTAACATCTGAACAGGCTCTTTGGTTTGCTGTGTGCTCGCAGCCACACCTAAGATTGAAGTGATGCTATTTACAGAACACCTCTGTATCGCAAACCCAAAGATCACCAAATAAACCCTGAAATGACACACTACTCTCTTAGCAGGAACAGCTGGTATCTGCTCATGTATTCTGTTAACAAACAGCATTTTTCCAATAAATCCCTGAAAAACAAGAGTTTTCACAACTGGCATCACTAGAGAAGGGCACACGGCTGCACCAGATCTTTGCTTTCACAACCAAATGTCCTAGGAAGTTCTGAGCACGGATGGCTCAGGTGAGCTCGCTGGCTGCACACAGTGAAACTCTGGAGAGTAACCCTCAGTTTCTAGCAACTTGTACCTTATTAGGAGAAGCCTGCAAGAAACAAGAGGGGAAAAAAAACCCCCGCATTGCCCAAAAGCATGTGCGTTAACAAGAGCCCATCAAACCCCAGGCCTCCTCTTGCCTCACAGAAAAACAAAAGCAAGTTTCCAGAAGAGCTTTTGCTCCATAATGGATCATTTCTGCAAAACTCAGGGTTCCGAAGTCGACAGCCACGAAAATCCCTTAGTTCTCAGAGACAATTTCATTTTAAGTATCTTATTTCCGTAAGCAGAGCATGAAGCAATTTCACTCGACCTCACAAATAAGTAAGGCCAAGGATGCTGCATTTAAAATTCAGAGATAACCAAATAGAAGGCAAAAAGAAAAAACCCCCCCAAAAGATTATATTTAGACATGACAGGGCCTGGAAACAGATTCCCTTCCACACTTACACTGAAGCTAAACAGCCATGATAGGATCAAACAAGTTTTCACTTCTGCCTTGTAAATAAAATCAAAGGGCAGCAGTCCTTTTTCTCTGACGTCTGTAGTTAATAAAGAGAGAATAAACATTACCTACTCCAACATGAGGAGGGAGGAGGAGAGAACATTTCTTAATCTCTTTCCAAAGAGGATTAATCTGCAGCGTATTTCCACTGCAAATGGTAAATGAAACACAACGTTTCTCCTGCAGATTTCTGGAGGGGATGTCCTAACGTACCACAGCGTCCTGTGCCAGTGCCATTCACCCCATTACGTTCCAAAGCCCACAGCCTGCAGGTGTGATGCCACATTGAAGCGCTGCCAGAGCTCCGGCTGTACGGTGGGAATAAGAGCTTCTGCCCTACAGGTGGAAAACAAAACCTCGCCACATTTCTTAGAGCCCAGGTATCCGAGGGATACCCAGTGCCTTACAACCACAAGTTAATTAGGGCTTGCAACAGCTCTGTGAAGTAGACAAGCTGTTACTACTGGAGTTCAGAAGATGCAAGGAGGCTGAAACCCCCATTCACTGGAGAGTTTAATGCATGGATGGGGCCAAGCATGCGTTGAAGAATTTACTGGTTCCAAGCAACTAAGCCAACATAATTGCAGGGACACTTGAGGGATGTGGTGTCCGTGTCCCTTGCCGTGTTCCTGAGACACTCATCTGTGAGAAAGGTACATGATGAGGATCTGTTATCTAGATCTTTGGGACCAAGTTATTTGGACCTTACAAACACCACCATACACAAGGCCATACAAAAACCAGTGAGGGTCCCTTCCTCCCAGGAACTCAGCTATGAGACTGTTTTTACAATTATTGTTTTTCAGTGGAATATTTACCTATCTGACGCTAAACAGGCTTTTGCATTTCTGCAAGGGGACCAAACATATGACCTTGTGATTTCGAAGAGCGATGGAATCAGCCCAGCTGCCCTTGCCCTTCCTCCAGAGCATCTGCACCAAGGCAAGGAGTCCACAGGGAATGGGTTTACGATGGAGGGATCCTTACAACAGTGTTTTCTTGAAGGTTCCACATCAATACGAGAAAGAACTACTTCATGGTGAGGGTGAGAGAGCACTGGAAGGGGCGGCCCAGGAGGGTTGTGGAGTCTCCTTCTCTGAAGATGTTTAAAACCCATCTGGATATGTTCCTGTGTGACTGGGTCTAGGTGATCCTGCTGCAGCAGAAGGATTGGACTGGGCGATCTCTTGAAGTCGCTTACAATCCTTAATGCTCTGTGATTCTGCGTGAACCATGCTTGCACTTGATGATCTCAAGGGTCTTTTCCAATTTGAATGATTCTACTACAAAGGAAGAAGATGGCTACAGCAAAAAAAGGCCAAGGAAGTGGAGCAGTGCCCAAGCAAGGCCCAGTGAGAAACAAAGATGAGCAGAGGTTTGCATTTCCTTTGAAGTGCAACATTCATGCTGTCAGGTAAAACCAAGAACCTAACCCATGGGAGGATAGAAGATGCTACCTTGAAGAATCTATTATGGGATTAAAAGCTCCAATCCCCCCCCTCTGAGGACACCAAATGCCAAAATCTGGCCTGAGGAGCTTAGGCAGTGAGGTGTGCCCAGGCGTGTCGGCAGGAACTCCACAACAGACAGAGGAGAACACTGTCCGAACCGGTATTAACTAAACATAGGTGGTGTTAAAATATTCAACATTTCTTTTATAGGAGAAAATAAAAATACAGAAGAACAGGAAGCCAAGATACACACATTTCTTTAGGGAGTAAAACGTGCCCTTCCAACTCTACTGTACAATGTATTTATATCGTGTTTAAAAAACATTTGTCAAGCATATAAAAAAACCCCAGAAGTTCACTGTCACACAGCTCAGTTCCCTATATTCTGCCTACGTGCACATATAGGGCCAGTTTGTTAGGGGGTGGAGGTGTGTAGCAAAGCACAATCTAGCGAGACATGACACCATAACGGTGAACAATAAAAGCAAGCGCAGCATATGTGCTGGACATTTGGTGAAAATAACCCAGCTACAGCTCCGACTTGGGGAAGTGCACAAGTTGGGAATTCAGTCTCTGCTGCAACTCAGCTCAGCCAACCTATTCACAGACTCACAGGAATTGGAAGGAACCTCAAAAGATCATCTAGTCCAATCCCCCTGCCATAGCAGGATCACCTAGACCAAGTTGCACAGGAACATGGCCAGGCAGGTTTTAAACTTCTCCAGAGAAAGAGACTCCACAACCACCTTGGGCAGCCCCTTCCACTGCTCTCTCACACTCACCGTGAAGTTCCTTCTCATATTGATGTGGAAGCTTCTGTGTTCCAGCTCACACCCACTGTCCCTTGTCCTATCATTAGATGCCACTGAGCAGAGCCTGGCTCCATCCTCCTGACACCCACCCTTCACATATTTATAAACATTAACGAGGTCACCCTTCAAGTCTCCTTTTCTCCAAGCTCAAGAGCCCCAGCTCCCTCAGCCTTTCCTCATCAGATTGATGCTCCACTCCATCATCTTTGTGGATCTGCAGTGGACTCTGGACTCTCTCCAGCAGTCCTGCGTCCTTCTGGAACTGAGTGGCCCAGAACTGGGCACACTAATCATTATTTATTTGGGAACTCGGAGCTTCTAGGAAACACATCTTTCCTTCCCAACTTCTCTTTTTCAATAGAGCTCAACAGCCAAACTTGGGGGTTTCCCTCTTCTCTTAACGTTAAGGCTTTTTCTCCATCTAGCTGCTAAGATTCTCCCTGGCTATAAGATCTGAAACAGTAGCAATCATTATATTTCCTACTTTATTGCCCGTAATTGTCCCTTTGATCGAGATCCTGTGCCGTTTAACCACATTTATATGGCCATCCTGCACACGGGTTCTAAATGCAGAGAGAGTTGTTTTCCAAGGGAGAATGACAGGAGCTGGATTTCCCTTTACTGCACACACATGGAATCCCATACATTTGGCACCAATTTAGCTTATTATCGATTCATTCTTCCTTTTTAGATTTCTTTCATTGCAAAAGCAATGCAAAGCGCCCTGTTTGTAGGGGAAAGACTGCTCATTCCTTCCTCCTGGCTTCCTTCATCCAGCATGTAGAGCATCCACCCAGATTCAACCTTGCCTTTGCAAAAGGAGACAGAAGAACTATCACAGAATCACAGAACATTAAGGATTGGAAGGGACCTCAAAAGATCATCCAGACCAATCCCCCTGCCACAGCAGGATCACCTAGACCAAGTTGCATGGGAACATATCCAGGTGGGTTTTAAACACCTCTGACAGCTGGAAGGGCTAAACGATGGGTCTCTCTAAGCTTTGCTGAACACGCACTGCGAGCCTTAACCTCAGCCTAGGAAACTTCCCATACACAGCCTTCTTGTTCCTCCTGAAGTCCAAGCGTAAATACTGTTTGCAAAAGAACTGAAGAGTCTCCCCAGCTTGGCAGGCTGCCGCCACATCTGTGCAAGGAGGACAAGACTGGCTGCTCCTTCAATGACAGCTCTGGCCCTAGCCACCAAACACTCACTTGCAAGACAAATCAAGAAACACTCCTTTTGCTTCTGTTTGGCCTTTGCTTGCCGCATCCCTGCAGCAGAAGAGCAGAGGGCCGGCAGATGCTGCCCTGCACCCCTGCAAAACAGAAGACCATTGCCTGAGACTATATGGTTGTTAATAATGGTAAAACCTCAACAAGCTTCAGAGAACTGAAACAGAGCTACTTTTGATTTAGGCCATGCACCTGAAAGCAGCATTTGTTTCAGTCAACTTCCTCAGAGTGATAGTTGTAGGAAACTATATAACCAGTTCAGCTCAAGGATTTGCAGTTCTTTTGAAAGAAGAACATGGTCTGTTCAAAGGCCACCCTTGGCTAAGTGTTTTATTTGGAGGAGAAGCCAACACGAAGCTAAACTCAACACAACCAGAGCTGGAGCCACACCTGAAGTAGACATACGCCACAGGGCGTAGAGATGGTGGCCATGAAGCATGTCCACACCTACACTTGTGCGCCACACAGTCCCGAACTGGTACAGGGGTAACAGAAGCAAAGGAAGGACCTAAGCACATGGTTTATTCCAACTCATTTTACTAACGGCTTTGCTTCATAGACTTCCCTGTCCTGCTCAAAGCACATTTGCTCGATGCCATTTTGTCACATTGCTTTGTCCCTACTGTGTTCTCCAGTCACAGGGAAAAAATGCTGCTGGAAGAGGATATCTGCAGCCAAAACAACTAAAGGTTTATTAGAGAAACCCTAACAGCTACTAGACTTGTACTATTTTATGTTGTGTATGCTCAGGACCACTAGCCACAGCAGAGTCACTGAGCATCCAAAACGTCACCCTTTCCAGTACATTTTCTGGGGAAGCCAGCTGCCTGCCACCGGGAACTGCTAGGTGAGTCTCATGCTAGAAAAACAGAACATCTACAGGTACTTCCTAGGGTTCCACCATCCCACCATCTACAGCCAGGAAAAGATGTTTACAAAGAGCAGCAAACTGACAAGAATGGGAACAGGGAGTCTTCGCGCTCCCAAACTTGCAACCAACTTGGTTCAGTCAGACTTGGAAGGGCATCAGCTTAGCAATTGGGTCATTCTGGTGGCAGACAACTGTTCTCCATAGCTACTGGTAAATGTGATCACAAACTCCTAGAGCTTTCTCTCCGAACACCTGTAAAAGACTATCGCATTACTGAGATAGAGATCAGAGATTTTGTTTGTCTTGACACCCATGACATTGATGTGTTAGGTGTATCAGCATCTACTAAATTACTCTTCAATCTGTTGTAGTTGTAATTCCAGAGAGAGGTTCTGTGGCTTTGCTCTCAACCAGTAGTATTTCTGGAGAGGAACATTTGTTTTGCCGGAAAAGGACAAGAACAAAACTGTTTGTAAACAGAGCTGGAAAAGGAGAAACCCATCTCCCATGAAGCTCAAAACTCCCTAAAATAACTTTCTGCAAAGAGCCACCATTACCCACGTGAAAAACTTCTCTGAACCCAGCAACCCTGAATCCTGAGCCAGAAAGGCTCAAGCAGGGATGCACAGCAGGGCTGCACCATCACCTGACCTGGCACCTGACCAGGTCTTCCCACCTGATTGAGTTGAAAAGGTTCACGTATTGGAAAGGAAAAGCTTACTGAAAATTGCTATCCAGGAACAGATTAAAGAGGGAGGAGAATACAGAAAAAAATTTTCTTCAGAAACAAGTTTCTTTATCCACAATCAACTCAAAAGGCCCTGTGAGAAGAGGATGTATACTTCATTAGGAAAAAGAGGTTAAGAAAGTCTATGCCTGAAACCTCCTTTGGAAGACGGCTCTCACAATACAGCTTCTCTAAGGGCAAGGTACTGAAATCACTTTAGAGCTAGTATTTTTTTACCTCCCAAGAATATTCTCCACTGCACACCATTGCCATTACAGCCACAGAACATCATACAGCACCAGAAGAGAGTCTCACAGCCACAGACCACCACACAGCACCAAAAGAGATTCTCTTACCCCACCTTTCAGTCCATCCCACTTTCATCTGTCTGTCTGAAATCTCTCTACGACCCACAAGAGAGATGCTCAGCGTACTCACTCCTATGGAGGCTGAAGACACCACACCTCCTTTGCAGCCTATGACATCCTAAAGCAAGACACACACGTTATCTTCAAAACAAAGATCAAAGGGTCGAGAGCACCTTTTTCACGATCTTTCAAGGCTGAGTTTTCCCATCATTACACTAGAGTATTTCTGACCTTCTGGAGTTCCTGGGGAGAGCCTGCTCTGCACTGCCCTGTATCTTGAGAAACCCTTTCTCTCTCTCTGACCTTGGGTGGAGTCAGCTAGCACCCGGTTTCATCAGCAACATGAGTGGCTCTGGGCTCTGAGCAGCACAAAGGGCAAGGGAATGACTGCCAGGTTTTGTCTCCCATGTGCGCTCACCAACAAACTCCGTGTCAGAGAATCACAGAATCCTTAGAGATTGGAAGGGACCTAGAAAGATCATCTAGTCCAATCACCCTGCCAGAGCAGGATCACCTAGACCAATGCTAAGAAAGGGTTTGCAGAAGTCAGATCAAAGTATAGGGAATATAGAACCGCACACCTCCTACACAGCCTCAGAGAAGGAACGAGGGAGGTCTTTCCTCTCTCTGAGCACATCCTGCTGCAGAGGTGGAGCCCAAGCTCTGACATTGCACTCTGATATAGTCCACCCTGAAGAGCTGGGTGCCAGGTCATCGTCTCAGCACTGGCATTACGGGTAAAACGCAAGGACTCTGTGAAAGCCAAGAACCACATCACACTCAGTGCTTCTACTTGTCTCCACAGACGCTCCTCCTTGCAGAGGCCATCAGTAGAA
Organism: Phoeniculus purpureus; assembly: GCA_028565055.1. Taxonomy (NCBI): domain Eukaryota; kingdom Metazoa; phylum Chordata; class Aves; order Bucerotiformes; family Phoeniculidae; genus Phoeniculus; species Phoeniculus purpureus. Next base: position 15,333,177 of record JAOXOE010000745.1, read on the forward strand.
GATGTGTATGAAGTGTTCAAGGCCAGGTTGGATGGAGCCCTGAGCAATCTGATCTAGTGTTTCTGTCTATGCAGGGGGGTTGGAACTAGATGCTTCCAACCCTGGTCATTCTATGATTCTATATGAGGCCAACTGAAATCCTCCACAGCACCACAGCTGGTGGCCTAAGCAGGAGGCTTGTTGGGAACGATTACCACGGTTCTGACCCAGAAACAGCGGGTACAAATTCAGCAGGGCAGTTCAATCTCCATCACAGGCAGTCAGGCTACCACGGAAGAGCTGCTGGAAAGCAAAATGGCATGTCAGAGATGCTGAACCGAGACCAACCGTAGGCGAGGACCATAAAAACCAGAGTCTCGTTAAAGGCTGGACAGTTGGTAAACAGCAGACCCTCCCATTTGTTTGCAGCGTACCATGAAGGGGCGGAGGCAGGAGTGACGTGTGAGCTTTGGAAATCAGCAGTTTTTACACTCTTCACCCAGGAAGTGATTAACTTGCATGTTTGTGGGCAACTGCATGTGCTATTTTTGGTCCTGGGACCCCGCGTAAGGAAAGGATTGCGAGGTTTTAATAATGATCTGCAGTTAACTTGGTTACCCACACAACAATGGCTTCTCGAGAGGCCAACTGCTGCTAAAAAAACTTGAGACGAGCTTCACTTCCAGAGGTATTAAACTATGAAAATATCTAACCATAATAGTAAGCAGCTATAAAAAGAGCCCTGTTTATTTCACATGATTTCTTTGTGTGCCACAGTGTTATGAGAATACTTCAGGCTCAACGACAACGTAGTGAATTGGAAAAGATTAACCATTTAAGTCGGCACTTACGCAGCTCTTTTTGGCTTTGTCGGTGCCTTTTATTCAGGTTTTCACTACTGACAACACCCAAACACCGTTTATTTTTCATGCTAATTCAAAATTTAAGCTGTTACTAAGTTCAACTCATGTAGGGGCCCAACAAAAGGGGAAATCCAGGATTAAATAGAATGTAAAAAAGCTTCCAATAATAAAGATTTAATTCTGCGCCTAGTGCAGGTAGATTTGTAGCCCATCAGAGAAATAATATGGCATCTCCCATCTCTGTGATATTCTAGTATACAATATTTTCCAGAGAGGGAGATAATAAGTTTAAAACCTATTGACTGTCTATAAGACTTCAGACCACATAACTTTTCTGCAACACTGGAACATCACAGAACATCCTACAGAGAAGGTCAGACTCTCTACGCTGTCCTACAGGGCCTAAGACAGATTCACAGAACATTAGGCATTGGAAGGGACCTCAAAAGATCATCTAGTCCAATGCCCCCACCACAGCAGGATCCCCTAGATGAAGTCGCACAGGAACACATCCAGGCAGGTTTTAAACGTCTCCAGAGAAGGAGACTCCACAAACTCCCCGGGCAGCCCCTTCCAGTGCTCTGTTCTTTCTCATATTTATGTGGAAGCTATTATGTTCCAGCTCACACCCACTGCCTTTTGTCCTATCATTACATGACACTGAGCAAAGCCTGGCTCCATCCTACTGACACTCACCCTTCACATATTTATAAACATTACTGATGTCACCTCACCCCTCAGTCTCCTGTTCTCCAAGCTGAAGAGACCCAGCTCCCTCAGCCTTTCCTCATCAGGGATGTGCTCTACTTCCTTCATCACCTTCATTGCTCTGCGCTGGGCTCTCTCCAGCAGTTCTGTGTCCTTCTTGAACTGTAGGGCCCAGAACTGGACACAATATTCCAGATGTGGTGTCAGCAGGGTGGAGTAGAGAGGCAGGAGAACCCGTCTCAATCTGCTAACCACCCCCCAAAGACAGTGTTATGGCCTGTTCCTGAGGACACCGCAAGGTCTTGTGCTGAATCCCTTCCACTGTTGGAGTACCCCAAGAAAATAAAGGGGGGTGAAATGATACAGATGGCATTTATTTCTGGGAAAACCCACAGCGCTCCACCGAGAGGACACTTCCACCCTGGTTAATCCCAGCTTCTTAAAGCAACACTCAATCAGATAATGAATCCTTTAAATGTTACATCTTGTGTCTTGCATTATTGTGGTGCAGCAACTCTCCACATCAAACAGTCATCAGCCCTATTACAAAGTGGGCTTATGAGAGACTGGCTGAAAAGGCGCTGTGTGAAAAGAAGTGGAAAATTAAAGCTGAAGCAGTCGAAGAAAGGGCTTAATTTACTGGCATGTACAGTATGCAAATGAGATTACTCTCAGCTTAACTGCATCATTTATGTCCATAATAACGGCATCATCATTACAGGGCTCAAATTAAATTACACCATAATTAGCATATCAAAGTGATTGGTTAAAGTTTAAAACAAATACCCAATTTTGTTAATGAACAGCTGTAATTGTCATGTACACTTCAATGAAAACTCCCTAAACAAATATATATTTTAGAACAGAGGAAGATTTTGAAGGAGACAGGTCTGCAGCAGAGGTAAATTGCCTAAAAAAAAAAAAAAACCCAGAGAGAATGACACAGACTATTCTATTAATGTTAATATACGCTCGCCGTTTGCAGGTAATAAAACATTCTATCAAAACAAGCCTTCGCTTCGGAATGTCTCCTCTCCTCTCTCCTACTTCTCCATCAGAGAGGAGCTGCCTGTGCCCAGACTGCCCCACCCGTGGGTTGTGAACCCACCTACCCACGTGCGAAAGGGGCAAGGAGGATGAAGAGGATGATTTTGCCTCGCTAACTCTACCCCATGGACCAGGGCTGGAGAAAGCTGATGACATGATAACACGTTAGGCAGCATACAATTCAATTTACTCTAATCTAATTGCATCTACGCAGTGGTTTCAGAGGTGGAACAGCACTGGAGAAGTTTTTTGCTGTTCTCGTCTCATTAAAATAAAGAGGGAGGTGGGACTAGCAGGTTTGTCACTGTCAGCCCGACAGCCAGAAACACTTCTCCACAGATCTATCGCTACAAACGTACACAGTAAAGACACAATTAAAACACTCCTCATGCAGAACGAGCTTCAAAATGAGAGCAAGCCCACTGCAGGGTCTTCTGGCAGTACAGGTGAGCTCTAGTACGCTTGGATCCGTAGGAACCATGAGGGGACCAGGCCAGAGGAGCTCGGTGCCACCTTGTACACGCGGAGCAAAACCACCCATTTGCATCGCCCCGTATGTTTACCCTGCTATCTTTGATTATCACCCAACATTATAGAGAGTGACACAGGGACGTATATTTTTGAGCTAAAACTGGGAATGCACTTTCAAATATACTTAACAAGGAAATTGAATGTCTTATTAAATCCGTATTACCAAAACACTGTTCAAAAATTTAAAGAAAGTAGCTTTTCATTTTATTCATCGAGGAATCCATTAAAGCCTAAGCTCTGAAGTAGTATGTAAATTATGTGCCTTTCAAGGTAGAGCTAGGGCAAATTCACTCCATCAACTAATGATGAACCTCATTATGTGCAGGGAGTATTCATAATGAGGAAACAAGCCACCCGCCATTCCATGTTCTAACATAAATCCCTGTAAAATGTGAATATCTCCACGTCTAATTAAAGGCCACTAATTCCTATCATCCCCTACACGGCCCAAAAAAGCAAAAAATAAAACCCCCTAGAAATGTATTTAAAGAAGACCCCCTCTGCTTTTACAAACCCCATTTATTTGTGTATATCTCGCGACATTATTTTTTTCTAAGGAAAATCAATCACAGTTTCGCAGGCTAAAACTTAGGGGGCACTGAAGTTTATTTACATTATCTGACTCTGTGTTCCATGGTGAAAAGAGTTTGGCACAGGTTAGGCCGCGTAGCTCAACAGAGGGAACAAAATTAATTCCAAGGCAGAGAAATCTCTAGGAATAGGTAGGAAATAATATTTTAAATATTTTAAAGGGGGGTGGATGGAAAAATGGGGAGGAAGGAGTAGATTAACTACCCAAGTTTATTCTGAAACTGAGACTTCCTAAAAAAGAAAAAAATTAGATGAAAAAAATGAAGAGATCCTGTAACAGCTGGGGAAGGCTGGCAGCAGAGTCTGGAAGAGGCAGAGTCCACTAAGTAACCAGGGACACAACAGGTATTTAAAGGAATTTTTTTTTTGGATGATACCTAAATTAAGGAAGGAGCTGCTCATAAATTAAGGGAGGAGCTGCTTTCCCTTCTAAAATCCTGTAAGGATTAGGGATTGAAGACAACGCTGCATCACCACACAGACTGCAAGAGAAGTGCTCTTCCACTGACTTACCTAGGTTTGCTATTTATACCTGCAAGTGCAGCGTCCGCGCCTGCGATCAAAACTGCATTTCTTATTAAGTTACATAACGCCCAGCGCATCTATCACCGCGAACTCATTTTGCTCCTGCTCTGAATTATGGATTCGCTCTCTCTACTTGCCGGCGCAGCAGCAGCCAGGTCTGCCGAGCCCCCCCCGAACGGAAGACACACCGCTGCTTCTTTCCTACGCTGCTCTGTATTAATATTTCCCTACGTTTTCCAAAGAAACCGAGAAGGCGCAGGAAAAACCTCGGAGCATTTCACTTTGCAGAAAGGGGAAGAGCATCCAGTGCGGCTGAGTAACACAGAGGCTTAGAAATACCACAGAACATCAGGGATTGGAAGGGACCTCGAAAGACCATCCAGTCCAATTCCTCTGCCAGAGCAGGATCCCGTAGATAAAATATTTTAAAAGGGTGGGAGAAAAAGAGATGACGCGAAGGAATAAAAGAAGAAAACATATAAAGGAAGAAGAAAAAGGTGATCGAAAAGGGATGGGTTTAGGAAACATATTAACTCCTTGCAGCAGGGCATGGAACTACTTGGGCAGAGTCGCAGGGAAGGCTGCGGTGCCACCGGATTGTGTCAACTGAAAAGTTGAAATCCTCGTGTAAAAATACCCGTCACGTTCCATCCCCTAGGAAAAGGGAAAGAAGCTTATTTGGGGATTCATGGCAATTCGTAGCTGCTGAGAGGAGCACGTGCGCGTTAGGATCGCCGCTGCAAAAACCAAACCAACTACAAAATACTCGGTATTTATGAAGAATAAACCAGAGCGCAGAGAGATTCGAGTCTTTTAGCGACGGCGATCTTCTAGAAATAGCAGGGGATCGTACAGGGATGGGGAGGGGGGAAGAGGGAATCCGGCTGCCTTTAAGTTGTATAAAAATAAAACTACTCTGTACAGAGCTGCTCGTTCCTCGACTCCAGCAGCGAGGGGTTTGGTGTTGGGGGGGGAGTTTGTTGGGGGGTGGTTTTTTTTCCTCTCCCACCGCCCCCCCCCTCTCCTTTTAGGTCAACCCAGTGAGGCACTGGGAAGAGACAACCCTCCAAAAATAACTTGTCCCTCCCCCCGGAGCGCGGAGTTGAACAACCTACCTTTGTTCTGGCGCTGCCGACAGCCACCGGCACCTCCGCCAGAAAAACCATTGGGGCCTCTGCCGGGGACGGTTGTTCCAATAAATCCGCCAGAGCCTCCGCCACCACGACCGGTTGAACCGAAGCCGTCAGAGCCTGAACCGCCACCGACGCGTGACGATTGCAACAGCTATCGAAACGGAGCAAAAGGATCGACCGAAGCTTGCGCCGATTGCGAAGCATTACGCAAACAA
>JAOXOE010000745.1:15338868-15349991 GCA_028565055.1 Phoeniculus purpureus
CTGCTGCTTGAGTGTGAGCTTCTCCTCCAGCACCACCAGCCCGTACTCCGCCGCCCTTCAACTACTTTTGGCGGATGTTTTCCCCACCTTGAGCAGGCTGGTGTTTTGATCAAGATCTTCTACAATCCCCTCAGAAGTCACAAAAAAAGAGTCAAAACTTTAAAATTTAACATCTAAAAAGTCAATATTAATCGGAACTTCTTCACAGTGTGAATATAATTATGTTGAATTGTATTTATAGGATCACAGAACATTAGGGGTTGGAAGGCACCTCGAAAGATCATCTACTCCAATCCCCCTGCCAGAGCAGGATCACCTAGGCCAAGTCACACAGGGCCATATTCACAGAATATTAGGGATTAGAAAGGACTGCGAAAGATCATCCAGTTCAATCCCCCTGCCACAGCAGGCTCACCTAGATCCAGTCACACAGGTGGGCTTTAAACGTCTCCAGAGAAGAAGGAGACTTCACGACCTCCCTGGGCAGCCCATTCCAGTGCTCTGTCACAGAATCACAGAACATTAGGGATTGAAAGGGACCTCAAAAGATCATCGCACCCTTACTGCAAGCCACAGAATCACTCTGGTTGGAAAAGACCCCTGTGATCATTGAGCCCAACAATCTACCCTACAAGTTCACCCCTAAACCATATCCCTCAACATCACCATTGATCTAAGGGATCCTGCTGTGGCAGGGGGATTGGACTCAATCAATTTTTTGAGGTCCCTTCCAACCCCTAATGTTCTGTGAATATAATTCAACATAATTACATTCACGTATCAATATTATTCAATAGCACAGTATCAGAGTGTCACAGAACATTAGGGAATGGAAGGGACCTCAAAAATTCATCTAGTCCAATATGATTCTGTGCGACTTGGTACAGGTGATCCTGCTGTGGCAGTGGGATTGGACTGGATGATCTTTTGAGGTCCCCTCCAATCCCTAATGATTCTATGATTCCATATTACTAAATGATTCAATATAGTTCAATATAACTCAATATAGTTCAATACAATTGAAAAGGAGAAAGTGGGAGAGAATCACAGAATCACAATGTTAGGGGTTGGAAGGGATCTCTAGAGTAACGAGGGAGAGGCAAGTGGTACCAGCTACTCAACCCCCCTCACCTGCTAAGAATGTTTTGGGGTCACAGTGGGAGAAAGAAGGTGGGGGGAGAGCTTGGAACAGCCAAATAAAGACATGTTGGTTTACTAATGGGGAAAAAAAAATAAATAAATTAAAAACACAATAACGCCCACACGCATTTCCAAGCCCCATGACACAAGGAGGGAGGCGAGTAGGATATGGGGAGGGCAGGCGCTACGTAACACTGGGATTTGGAAAGCAGGGGGCAAGCAGATTAGAAAAGTCCAGTCACGGTTTACACAATTGCAGCAAACTGGTGGGATGAGCTAGAGTTGTGCAAACCCCTGCAAGTCTGCTGGCTTTAAAGCTTTGAGATCGCTAGTTTTACAGGATAAAGCACTTTAAGCAAATTGTAAAATGCAGGTGTCAGGTTATTCAGTTTAATCAGAAACAGAGCCCCAGAGCAGTCACCATGCAAAGGGTTCCCCTATCAGCACAGTCGAGAAGAAAAGTTCTGCAGTAGGGAAACACTTTAAGTCAAACAACATTATTTTAATACCTCAATTCCACGACCTAAAGCAAATTACCAAGAATAAGTGTATCATCTCCTCGAGCTGAGGCAGCTGCCGGCAAAGCGCTGCGTGCCGAGGCTCAGTGCTAGCAGCCAGCCTGTGAGGTAGAATCGCAGCTCACAGGATGAAACAAATTTGCACGTCGTGGTGATGGGGGATCAGGGAAGCTCTATGGTGCAACAGCCCAATACAAGCTGTTGAACTGTTTGCACCACCAGCCAGCATCCTCCCATCAAAATGGAGCTCTCCTCTGGAAAGGGCTAACAGATCACTGATGCTCTCTGCCTGTGCCAGGCACCGGCATGATAAGATACGGCGTGAGGAGAGGTTTAAGGTAGATAGGCAAACAAAGTTGCTGTGAGATCACGTGCTGAATTTAGAACAAAGGCAATGGTTCTTTGACAAATACAATGCTCACTTACCCTGCCAAATTCGCTCACACTCGGCTAATCCACAGCAATCGGAACATCGGTGTTGACATTGAACCGTACCTACAAGCATCTCCCTCTGCCTTTACCGCATGTCGTAAACCTGCTCCGCTAACACCCTTGAAGTTTTCCAACCATCTTGTTTAACCCAAGCGTTTAGAAAACCACACTGCATGTTCCTCAGCCGTGCTGCGTGCACAACTCCCCCTCCCCAACAAAAAGTTAAACTCTATGCGCCGGTATCAAAATCAATAAATCACGCGACCAAGTAGCAGTTCAAAAGTTCAAAGACATGATGGCCAGTTCACTACATCGTAGCACTCAACCAATAATAACTTGACTCCATCACTCCTCATAGTATAGACAATTTCATAGCATCATTTTCATTAGCCTGTCTCACTGAAAATTGCTAGCTATTTAGGTATACGCTGAAATAAATTAGCCATTTCATCGAGCACTGTGATTCTTAGAAAATACATTAACACAATACTCAATTTTCCAGTTGGAGTAAATAAATAAATCAATAAATTCAATAGAGAGTCATCTGCATTTTTTATTTTTATTTTTTTTTATTGTGGAGCTTCGGCTCTCAGCATGAAGTGTTTTTATTGGGTTTATTTGTTTCAATAAAAATTGAAATGGGCCAGTGATCTTAGCAGCAAGATCTGGGGGGAGAAAAAACAAAACAACTCGCCCTATCTCACATTAAGAAAGTACAAGCGCGCAGTGCAGCCAACTGGTGGCACATAATTTTTGGTCAAAAATCACAGAACATTAGGGATTGGAAGGGACCTCGAAAGATCATCTAGTCCAATTCCCCTGCCACAGCAGGATCACCTACTTTCATTACAGTTATTAACTAGCCACTCGATTCTGAAGGGTCCTTCTCTCCCTTCACCACCCTTCCCCTGAACAGGGGCAGCACCGTGCACAGCCTAGCGAGAAGCCCCTGGGCCCCTGCCAAGCCCATTGTGCAGGGCTGGGGGCAATGCTGTACCGTGTCGGTACTAGGCGTTAGGGAGATGTTGGGATGAGGGCTGGAGGTCCCTTCCAGCCATGATGATTCTATGATTCCATAGAGAACCTGGCAGTGGAAAGGTGACAGCACTCGTGTTTGCTATTTTTAAGCGCTCACAAAAGGTTATATTCATTGTGGCCATGGACAGGGGTTAGGGTTCTTCACAGTGAGGGTGACAGAGCACTGAGAGGGGCTGCCCAGGGGGGTTGTGGAGTCTCCTTCTATGGAGACATTTAAAACCCACCTGGATCCTGCTGTGGCAGGGGGATTGGACTAGATGATATTTTCAAGTCCCTTCCAGTCCCTAATGTTCTGTGATTCTGTGAATCACAATCTGGCCCAGTAAAACACTCACACGTGAACCAGAACCTGGACCATCTCAGTCCTCTTGCTCCTGTCACCTCAGACTGACGACAGCAACCCACCAACCCCTTGAAAAGCCTCCTAATCCTGGTCCTCCAGCACTGCTCTGCAAGCCTAACACTTCTAGCACAAACCACAGGCTTTACCTGCTCCATGGTGAAGACAAGAACCTACAAAGAACCAGAAAGAAATAAAATATACCCTTTGCACTGTGAATCAGTGCGGAATCCAGTCTCAGCAGTGGAAAAAAAACCCCAAAAGCATTACCTAACACCTACCATTTAAGCCCATAATGGTTTAACTTAATTCCTTTAAGAAGGCTGCGTGTGAATAGCAGAGTCTAAACTGCTCGGTGGTAACAGGAGGGCGCTTTTTGTTCATATTCACTCTTTAACCTAATCAGAGGAAAAGTAAATACCAGGTCTCAATTTTAATGACCAACTATAAATAAAAGCTTTTACACAAAACGCACAGTTTGCAAAGATAACGACTTTATGGATGATGTCACCGGAGACCTACTGAACTACATGGCACATGTCAGACAGACGTCTGTTTCTTAAATTGCAGTCATAAATTAGTAGCCACAGAATCTGCTCTGTCAAGAAAACGTGAAGCTTTGCTATTCAGATAAAAGTTTAATGACTGTTGCAGTTGAGGTGCAGGAGTTATGAGTCCTGTTGATGCAGGGGATCAGCAGGGCTGGCTGCTCCACGCTCTACACACTGGATGCTGTCAAATGGAAGCTCGTTGGCCATGGCCACCCAGAGGGCACCACGCTGCTGAGCCTTGCTACACTCACAAGGAAAACACCAGCTACAAAACCCAACACACACAGCTGATAGACACTAGCAAAAGCCACTGTGGAAACTACAGAATTCTTTTTCCTCTACCACTGAGGATCAACTTCCTGAGCCGGCCATACAATGAAACCAACAGGAGCTGGAGGTGTTTGTTCCACCTCTTAGAAGCAACAATGAACCATGAAGCCTCATCGAAGGACTTTGTGCTTGCTCAGGAGTAATCAGCAAGATACATCCTATGTGAAAGCAAGAGAAGGGCTTCACCTTCATCATCCTCCAACCTCCATATCCACTAACACATCTTTACTACTCTGATTTTCAAAGTTTGCCATATTTTAACCATTTACCCTGATCCCTTCCTTGCTGAGCGCTCTGCCACAGGCCAAACTCGCACGATACTCCTGAAAACAGAGGTTGGGCGAACATGGCTCATCTACCCTGATGAGCAATCCTAACCAACACCTTGAGAAACCACCAAGCTCCCACGTGTTGTAGCACAGACATGAAGCAAGTAAAACTCTTTGGTGGAAGGCTGGTGGGTGGCACCATTCCCCACCTACTGCCTTCCTCCTCCATGACCCCTAGACAGAGGGCAAGGGTAGAAGAAGCCACCTGATTTGCCTAGAGAGGAGACACTGCAAGCTCAGGAAAGAGGAAAACAATCAGACAGGGACAAGCGGGTCAGAGACAAGTGGGCCCTGACTGCCTCAGCGCATCACTTATCTCATGGCGGGGCCACACACATCTTTTGGTCCAGTGCAGAAGAAATGGAAGGTTTCTCCCAACTTGGCGTGTTTCTGGACACCTACAAGTTTGGTCAACCTGAGATCAAGTTGTTCAAAGCAAATTCCAGACTTCAGTGTGATCTCTCACTCTAATTCAGAACAAAACGGAAGGGCTTCAAGCTCCAACGGGGCAGACTGGACATCAGTAAAAAATTCTTCACAGAGTGGTCAGGCACTGGAATGGGCTGCCCAGGGTGGTGGCTGAGTCACCACCCCTGGAGGAGTTTGAAAGATGTAGTGTTAGGGGATGTGGTTTAGGAGTGAACTTGTAGAGTAGGGTTGACGGTTGGACTTGATGATCCCAAGGGTCTTTTCCAACTGGAATGATTCTATGATTTTATTCTACAATTCTGTATTTTAGCCCCAAGACATGGAAAACCCTAAGGCTGCCTGGCTAACAGGTGCTAAGGGTGTTCTCACATCACCAGGCAGCATCTACTTCCTCTAATCCTCTCCTAAGAAACAGTTGCAAGGTCTTAGTGGAAAGTTCTGGACATAGAACACTCCAGCCCAACTGGGACAGCATTTATCAAACTGGGAACAACAGGGCTTTTCAACAGGAGGTGCACGTCAAGAAAGTTTGCTTGGTTTCTTAAAAACAGGAACAACATAGGTCTCTTTCTTCGTGTCAGTAAAGAAAGTAGAGTTTTTAATTTGTTTTAAATGCTGCTTTGCCAGTTTCCTATGAAACATCAACTTTGTTTTCTCACAGAAAGAGGAAAAACCCAAAAGCTATGAAAAAAACCCAATCAAAAAACCCCAAACCAACCAATACGCAGTAAAACTACGTAACACACCTCATGCAAAATGGATTCCTCTATTGCTCCGGCATTCCTGTCTGACTACGGGGTCCATGCCCTTCAGCAAACAAAGGCAGAGTGACTTCTTCTTCCAGCCCCTCTGAAAAAAAGAAACCCTAAAGCATCTCCCCAGCCCATTGCCTCAGCTGACCTGCCCACTCCCCAGCAGGTCACAGGCAGCGCCTGGAGCACAGAAGAACAGTTCTTCCAAACTCAGCGTGTCCCACCCAGGAAGGGCCAGGCACAGCCCCCCGTGGTGCTGCCGGGCCGTGCGGACGCTCTGCTCCGGCGCTCGCAAAGCTTTCTCGCCGGGTAGAGCTGCAAAGGAGCTTGAGCTCGTGATAAGCAACGGCATACTTAACACTTACATATTACCGCTCATGATAATGCAATATTTCATTTGGGTGATTTAGAAGTCCCTCTTGACCAACTTACAGTGAGACACCAAACGCTTCATCAATCACAACCATTTTTATTCACAATCCAGCGCAAAAACTACAGGGAGAGTTGAATTCTCAGCAACTCATCGGGGAGGGTATTGCTACCAGCACTGAAAATCCTCCTATCTCACCAATTTTTATGTTAGATTCAAATGTATTTTCTTTCTAAGCAGCATTCCATTTTCCTGGCTCTCTCTGCCGTGTTTCTTATCGTGGCAGGGTGAAAGAGTATCCAATTTAATATCTGTTTTGCAGGACAGGAGATTTTTTTCATATCTGACGCACTAAGGAAAGCTGCAGGGGATGGCTTAGCAAGCTGAGCATCAGGTTTTAAATACCTAGACTCCCTGGAACCACAGATCCCATCAGGTCGACTGAGCCCTTCATGTTTCTGGGGTAGATAAATTAAGTGTCACGCTGTTTACTTTGTCAGGATCTTGCCAACGAGACCTCGGTAGTGGAGGTCCTGCATGCTCAGCGTGGAGTTGAAGGTTAAGGTCTCGTAGTTAAGGCTCAGCACTGGGTGCCCACTGGATCTCACCAATGCTAACAGCAGATCTGCCATTGCTGTTCACAGAGATAGTCTGGGGATCTGCTCCCAAAACTTGCTGCAACGCTACTAGATGACTGAAAATTATTCAGCAGCTTATCTGCCTCAGGTTTGGTGGCTGTTAAAGGGGAAAAAAATACATATACACCTGCCACATGTTTAATTCATAAGTTACACAAACCTGTCAGATCTATGGGTGGCAGAAGAGAGAGATTCATCATTTTTACAGCCTGATTTCCGTGGTTGGAGGTAACCCTACATTCCTGCAAAGTCAGACCCTATTCACACTCCTTGGCACCACAAGAAGCAGTGGTCCAGCCCACTGACGTTAATGGTTCGTAACAGAAGCCTTTTAGAAATAAATGGTTGGAGTGAAGTAGCATGAAATAAGCACAGAAGACAAAATACCAGCAATAGCAACAAAAGTCCAAGTGCTGACGGCCACGTGCGGAGGCAAACACCCATGTTCTCACACACACAGAAACCTTCTCAAAATCCTGGTCATCTCAGAGACATCTCAGAAGGTCTGATTAATGGAAAACAGACTCAGTGCTGAAGAAAACAGGATGCTGAAGAGGGCTGCTCTAAATATGCACTTGGAACCTATTCGCAGCCTTACTCTTTCCTTCCCAGCCATCATTTTAATGGCTTAGACACATGTAAGGTACTGGGAAAGAAGGATGAAGGGAAAGAAAATGTAGCCATAGAAAAAAAACCACACAGAATCACAGAACATTAGAGATTGGAAGAGACCTCAAAAGATCATCCAGTCCAATCTCCCTGCCACAGTAGGATCACCCAGATCCAGTCGCACAGGAACATGGCCAGGCACGTTTTAGACTCCACAATCACCCTGGGCAACCTGTTCTAGGGCTCTGTCACCCTCACTGAGAAGAAGTTCTTTCTCAGATTGATGTGGAACCTCCTATGTTCCAGCTCACACCCTTGTCCTATCATTGGGTGCCACTGAGCAGAGCCTGGCCCCATCCTCCTGACACCCACCCTTTCCATATTTATCAACATTAATGGGGTCACCCCTCAGTCTCCTTTTTCCCCACGCTCAAGAGACCCAGCTCCCTCAGCCTTTCCCCATAAGGGAGATGTCCCACTACCCTTCATCATCTTTGTGGCTCTGCGCTGGACTCTCTCCAGCAGCTCTGTGTCTGTCTGGAACTGAGCGGCCCATAACTGGACACAATACTCCAGATGCGGTCTCAGCAGGGCAGAAGGGGAGGAGAACCTCTCTTGATCTGCTAACCACCTCCCTTCTGATCCACCCCAGGATGCCATTGGACTTCTTGGCCTCAAGGGCACATTGCTAGCTCCTGGTCATCCTGCTGGCAACCAGTAACCCCAGGTCCCTTTCTCCACAACAAATTCTTCAAAATAATTTCCCTTTTACGTAGAAATTAAGCAAAAACTGCATTTCCTTTTGTGCTTTTTAGGGAAAGGACTATCCTGTGATGTATTTCCTCCATAGCTGACTGTACACACTCTCTGCTTATGGTACCAGAAAATAATTAACACTTCCAAAGCATCATGCATTCACAGTGACTATCAAAGGTTCTATGTGGCTCTTGGCAGTACTGGCAGTGAATCCTTCTCAGTTGGTTCAGTGTAATTCCCACGTTTTCCACCCAAACTACCTGAGGACCTGCTGGAGCTCCAAGACTACTATGTCAGCATACAGACCTTACTGGGACAGGGTAGGAGATGAGACAAGAAACAGTCCTTCAGCTCAATTTACACATCGTTACCTTCAAATTGTTTTTTAATGTTCTTGGCTGACCATCGGACATGGTATCAAATCCTTCTCCGAAAACATCTCTTATTTGAGCCAAGATATCCAGTGTTGCAAACTTACTATTTGCTTTGCAGAGGGGAAAAGCTCCACCAGGGAAAAGAACCAGACAAGTAATTCTGGGTAGGGCCTGTTTTTACTGCAGTGTTTGGTACATTTGTCTTTCAGAAACACGACAAAGACCCTTAGAAATGGAGATCAAGATATTCCACTGTCAGCCCTTTGCAAAACAAAGTTCCTAAAGGTCTTTTCCAACCTAAACAGTTTTATGAGTCTAAAGCAAACTCAACAGGCACAATGTGCTATGAAGTACAAGGACTTCACCCAAAATCCATCTATTGATGCTGGAATCTCAGTGTCTGTAAGAGAGACACTCAAGAAGGGCTGATCAGCTTTTAACACCTCAGCTAAGGACGTGAAGGTCTGCACTACTCACTCTAACTATTAAGGACATGAAGGTCCACCCCGTGTACTCCAGCTGTGGTGAGGACAGGGCTAAAGGAGAAAAGGCAGGCCAGAGGGACCTCCAGGGATGGGGACACCACCACTGTCCTGGGCAGTGTATTCCAGTCTCTGATCACCCTTTCCATTAGGAAGAGCTTCCTAATACCCAACCTAAACCTCCTCTTTAAACAACTCTCAACAGCTTCTCCTCCAAAACTGCCTTGAAACAATTATTCGAGCAAGCTAACAAGGTTCTGAAAGTTGGACAAGAAAGGACATAAACTCCTGACAAAACCCCTGCCCACCATGAAGCCCTTGCAAGGCGTTTGGCTTGCAAGTGTCTCCAAACTCACAGAGCATCGCAAAACCTGTAAGAAAAAAGGAAGGGAGCAAGAAGGTGGCAGTGCACTGCTCTCCCAGGCAAACATCTGTTGGCCCCAGGGACACAGAATCAGTGTCACAGCTCAGCCTTTCCACCTTCCTCAGCAAACTCTAAGGAGGTTCCCTCCATATTCGCATCTACCCTCTCTTTGCTCTTTGCCCAGGAAAACGCAGCGGGCCAAAGCGCAGTCGGCTGCCGCAGGCGCTGGCAGCTCTTTTATCAAATAGGCAAATCCTTCACGTCCCTGAATGCACTGAACTGCGTCCAGAGAGCCTGGCCACTGGTCCCAGCTCAGGCAGAGTGAAGCAGAAAAGAAAATCATGAGCCTTGACTCTCAGCTCCTGTTTCAGTGCTTCAAGTCAGTAGTGGTCAGCAAGAGACTTCTGGATGCGCTGCTGTGTTCGCATGGAGAAAGAAGGAAGAGAAAGGAGTCAGGGCTGTGCCTCCAGCTATCCTGAGGGTGACCCCAGCTGCTCTCCCCGGCGGTGAGTTCTGATGGCTGGTCACACCCGCTACTTCAAATCAACGTTCAAAAACCCAAGTGAAAAATGGAAAGGACAAGGTGGATTTTAGATGAAAGCAAAAGATTCCTCCTTTATCAGGGCTGAGGGGCAAAGGATGGAACAGGATGAAACTGGTTTGGGCTTTAAAGCTGCAAAGGAATCATAGGGAGAGAGCACTTACCGAGAAATGTATTTTCATGTAAACTTTTATGCACCCACCCCTTGTAACTGGACATCGGGGAAGATGTTAATAAACATCAGGGGGAGAAAAACACAGTAAAAAATAAATAAATCTGACTACAAGCCCATCTCTTCCAAGATTTCAGAAATAGCTCTGCAGCTATATACTGCAGGGAGCCGAGCACACTCAAATACAAGTTTGCATCCTAAACGTAAGCACACATACATACAAACAAGGTTTGGCAGATACTTGTCAGCTGTACCACAAGATTTTCCAGGGCTGGTGCTGTAGCTTCTGTTACAGTGCTGCTAATATAGAGCTGTAGATCAGCCCCCCCCCAGAAGGGGCCTTGGGAAAGAAGCTGAAATAGCGACAGTTTGTGTTGCTGGGGATATTTCTGAGACACAGTTGCTGTTTACTGTGTTTCTATTTCCAATCAAGCTGCAAAGTCCACCCATAAAACACGGGGAGGAATTTCTTTGGGTGTGGGACAGCACAATAGCTACACAAGGAGGGACGAGCTCTTCAGCTGCTCCACTGAAACACTCTTAGCCCTGGTCTACAGCACAGTCTTTGACCCTTAATGAAGAAAACCACATTCAAAACCCCTTGTTACAAGGCTTCTCCCAGTACATATTTATGCACAGAGCTCAAATAATTTAATACCATGCCTCGCTAATTCATGTGAGTGCACAATTTTTGCAGGGGCAAACGGTTCTTGTGCATTTGTGCTGTGCACCTCTTGTTGCTGGCTTAGAAAAGGTGCCTCAGAAACTTCCTTTTAAAGGTGGCATCCGTCCATCCATCCATCTCCCACCTATGTGTCTGTCTATGTATCTATTTCCCCACCTACCCATCCATCAAACTATCTCCCCACCTATCTATCTATCTATCTCCCCACCTATCTATCTATCTATCTCCCCACCTATCTATCTATCTATCTCCCCACCTATCTATCTATCTATC
>JAOXOE010000745.1:15350783-15362391 GCA_028565055.1 Phoeniculus purpureus
TCTCCCCACCTATCTATCTATCTATCTCCCCACCTATCTATCTATCTATCTATCTCCCCACCTATCTATCTATCTATCTATCTATCTCCCCATCTATCTATCTCCCCACCTATCTATCTATCTCCCTATCTATCTCCCTATCTATCTATCTCCCTATCTATCTCCCTATCTATCTATCTCCCTTTTTCCCTCCGTATCTCCCTCCCCTCCTCCCTCTCTACCTGTGTCCCTCCTCCCCTCCTTACCTACCTATCCCCCCATTCCTACCGGCCTGTCTCACTCCCCACCCCTACCTATCTCCCTGCCTACCTACATCCCTCCCTCCCCTACCTACCTACCTACCCATCCATGCCATGTGCAACCCAATGTGTTTAATCATAGCCTCCCTAGAAGAGATTAACCTCCTCTACAAGGAGTCAGAAAGCACTTGTAGCAATGGCAAATCACAGCGTACGGCCAACTGGACAACTTCATTCCACTTCAGAGGGAAATTAAGTACTAACACTCTGGGGTATGTTCTCCTCTTGTTGCACTCGCAAATCCCCGTTAATGATGGCAGTAAGTGTGAGAAAGAGGCTACAAACACAGAAAACAAAGCAAGAGCAGTCACAGATAAGAAAAAGCAAGAGCAAAGGGATCTAAATAACATTTAAACCTAACTGCTTCCTCCTTTCTTCCCTCCTGCCCTCAAAAGTAAGGGCTGTGCAGGGTATCATTTGCCAACAAACATACAAACTACAGCCCATGGAAAATAATGAAACAGAGAACTGAAACTCAAGACCAGGACAAGTTCATCCTCTTAACTGGAGAGCAGAAAACTGTCTCCTAAAGAAAAAACCCATCAGTTCCATTTTTCCCTAAGAAAACCATTTCCTACCAGCTTTGAAAACAAGAATGCCTACAGCGATCTGATTGGCCTCTGCCTGATGGTTTTGGCTTGGCTCCCTGAGCCCTCCTCAGCTGGGTGGCTAAACGGGAGCCTAACCACGAGGTTCAGAGAGTTCTCTTATTAACCTTCCACTCGATGCTTCCAATTTCAGCCAGGAGTAAAACCACCTTTCAGAAATTTCACTTATTCTTAGTTACTTTTGAGGTGAGAGTTCACGTCTCAGTCTGCATCCGTGATACCAGACTACTGCAGAAGGACCATACTGGGTTTAATATGCTGAAAAACACAGTTCAGTATGTTGCGGTTTGGCCTTTTTCTCCTGTCCTTCAGTTCTTGGATTTATGTTTTAGAACCATCACAAGAGCAGTTTAGCAGCTCCACACGTGCCATAAACTCCTGCCCAAATTGTGATGCCACAAAACAGAAGAGAGAGATGACTTCAATGCCAAGATTTGAGATGCCAGCCTGCAAACAGCGATTCTGGTGGGGCACCATCACAACTAGTTAGTTCCTTTGTTAAATGCCCAGTGCCAAGACCACGCTGTCACCACAGCCCACCAACCCTTGCGTGTGGAAGCCTTCATGGGCTGAGAGCTGCTCCTGAAAAACCAGCTGCTCTTCCAAGCCACAGGACATTTTCCAGTGTGGTTAGGAGGACCACTTCAGTCAGGGCTCTTCCAGATGAATCCTGCCTTTGAGCAAAAAAGGCAAGTGGGGGAAAAACCATCAGATTTGGAAACTATTTTGTAATCTCCTGCCACACAATTTGGTTTTCAGGAAAGCTTCCAACCAAAAAAAACAGACAAATGCACTGATCTCCTACCATCTCCTGATGTACCAAGACTGGAGTGTGGTGTTGTACCACACATACTCAAAAAGCTGCACAAGCAGAGGGCAGTGACGCACCCAGGCAGGGTAGTAGAGGAGACAGGAAACACCACGTGAAATCAAACAGAGCCAAAGTAATCACTTCTGGTACAACTACGTCATCTTCTCGTGTCTTCCTACTGAACTCTGCATGGCTTTCCTGGCACAAGGAGCACATGGGCAATCTGTTGGTGGTGCTGCTAGCCTCTGCATGAAGACAGCCAGCAGGAGTAGGGAGGGGATGGTGCCCCTGTACTCTGCACTTGTGACACTGCACCCCGAGTACTGGGTCCAGTTTTGGATGCCACAGTATCAGAAGGACACTGAGGGGCTGGAGCGGGGCCAAAGAAGGGCAACGAGGCTGGGGAGACGACTGGAAAACAGGCCACATGCAGAGCAGCTGAGGGAACTGGGGTTATTTACTGTGGAGAAGAGGCTGAGAGGAGACCTTCTTGCTGCCTACAGCTACCTGAAAGGAGGTTGTAGCAAGGCTGGTGCTGGTCTCTTCTCCCGAATTCTTAATTACAGGATGAGAGGAAATGGCCTCCAATTGCATCAGGGGTGGTTTACGTTGGATCTTAGGAAGAAGGTCTTTCCTGAGAGAGTGGTTGGGCACTGAACAGGCTGCCGAGGGAGGTGGTGGATTCCCTTCCCTGGAGGTGTTTAAAAACTGAGTAGCTAGAGCACTTGGGGCTGTGGTCTAGGGGTTAGGAAGCTGTTGGGCTGAGGGCTGGACTTGATTATCCCAGCAGTCCTTTCCAGCTATGATGATTCCATGATAAAAATCAATGTAGGTTCCATTCAGGCAACAAAAATTATAACATACTGCTTTCCATAGGTACAAGGCTCTTCATTTAAGGTGGAGTTTCCACAATTCCCCTCTGAATACCCAGTGCTGCAGCCTGCACCTCTCTACAGCACTTAGCCATCTCTGCTTGACATTAGTACTAAACAATATTCATTAAGAGCATAACACTAAAGTGCAACATGTAAGTAAATCAAACTCTCAATGCTCTATTTTACAAATTTCATGGGCCACTGGGGATAATTAAAAGGGTAATTATATAAAGTTGGTGCAGTTTTGAGACTCAAATGACATTTTCTGCTTTAAAGCACTCGATAATCTGGCGGCTTTCAGCTAAGACAGTCTCCTCGTACTTTTATGGCCAAGCAGCATAAACACACAACTGCTTTTTTAAGGTTCTTCATTTAGTTTTTTGCTCTCCCCACCACTGCTCTTGGTTGGTTTTTTGTTGTTGTTGTTGTTTAATCAGTATTACTCCCTGGCTATTCCTAGAATCCTATATTAAGACACTGAAAGAAATGAGGCTTTTGTTTTAAAAAACAAAGCCACAGATCACCATGAAACGATGCTGAGCCTCCAAGCCTGGCTTGAACCGACGCTCGGAACAGAAATGGTATTGCTCTGGGTGTTTACAGCGCTGGAGTGCTGTCTGGTTTGTCACTGTGTTTAACCACTGCTCTAAAGCTAGCAAAGTACATTACTGGTAGTAACAGCTCATGAAAAATACAGCGAAGAAACTGCTAGTGGCAGAAGCATTTAACTTTCTTGTTAGCAGCCTCCCCCATGTGGCACTTTAGCTCCAGCAAGTTGTTTATTATGTTCTGTGCCAGGCAAAACTGATTAAATGGGGCTCTTAAGAATCAAAGCGTTATAAATTCATGGAAATACAGCAAGCAATAAATTCCACGGAATTAAAAGCTTACTAGTGCTATTAGCATTTCAGGGTGTTTGCATTGTTAATAGTGATGCGCAAAAATGATGGTCCTGTAAGACAAGGCGAACCGACAGAACAGACGGGGCTTTAGCTGCTTCGGTTGTGCACAATGTCATCGTCACTTGTAAATTCACCACCACGTCCCCCCCTCAAAACTACTAAAATGCTCATTAATGTTTTAAAGACAAATCTGAACCAAAGGTCTACAAGACCAGAGATTTACATCCCTAGTAAAAGAAAAGTATTACACATGAAACGTAATGGTGTTGTGACTCCCTGAAAGAGATGGAGATGGATATCCCAAGGCAGAGAGGTCTGCCCTGACTGCGGGGAGGAGGCAGGGTGACTCCGCTGATGTTACTGGAACACAACAACAACAACTTGCCAACAAATTAATAAGTAAACACAATGTGTAGCAATTCTTAACACAAAGAAGAAAGGGCAATCGTAAATCTGCCACTGGGTCGCTAAAGAGACATCTTCACTCCAGGTCACTCCATCATCATTCCATGGGGATGACTCCAGTGGCAAGTGAGGAATTTCTCCATAGGAGCTGCAGAGCTTCACGTGAATTACTAACACCAAACTGGTGTGAAGCTCTCCCTTACAGCCATCTGTCTGCAGGTAGCTGATAATTTGTAGATGGGATTCCTTTTGAGCAGAAACCTGGTGAAGAAGCCACTTTGGGTGTGTGGCTGGGCAGGGGAAGACTGGGACATACCTCACAAAAGTACAAAAACATCACAGCACATTAAGGAAGGGACCTTGAAAGATCATCTAGTCCAATGCCCTCACCACAGAAGGATCACCTAGATCAAGTCGCACAGGAACACATCCAGGAGGGTTTTAAATGTCTCCAGAGAAGGAGACTCCACAACCCCCCGGGCAGTCCCTTGCAGTGCTCTGTTGGCTGGTGGGTTTGGTTCTTTTGGTTGGTTGGCTTTGAGTTTTGGTTTACGGAACAATTCTGCACCTCTCTGAGCTGCCTGAACGCAGAGCAGCCAGGTAACCTAGCCCACAACAGCCCTGTGTGCAGGCCAGGGGGGCAAATCCAGCTCTCACTGCAGATGGGAAAAATCAAATCACAGCCTTGACACCACATTTAAGGTTTGACACCTTCAAAGAACTTCGCCAGGATGGTACATCACGCACACTGGCCACGTACAAAGTCAAGACCAAATTAAGACAGCCCTGTCCAGAGCCAACGGTGGCCTTTCCAGTCAGTGCAGAGGTAGGAAAGCAACCCCGAACGCTGAGTGTGGGGCTCAGGCTCTGCACAAAGCACAAGCTCATGGAAAATAACCCTCTCCCAAGATTGAGGGGGTTGACATTTTGTTTGCCTCGAGCAAAACAAAACAAAGCAGTAGGTTTTAAACTGCTCAGAGGCATGTTGTCTTTTTGATGTATGCACGTCCTGGCAGTCCCACATCTGCATCGGGAGAGAAACAGCCCTTTTATTTTTGCTTTTTTGGCAGTTACTTAGTCCTTTTCATCTGAAAGTTGAAAATCCACCACCACTGAACCTGTGCAGCTCCGGGTTCTGCATATAAAAAGCAGCTGCTGAATACAGGCAGGGAGCGAGGGCTTTTTCTTAATGTTTGAACAGTTCCAAGTTCAAACCCATTAAAGTCCAGGTCATCCCGGGATCATGTCACTATTAATGCATCCAGTTACATGCTGAGGGAAACCCAATATAAAACTAAGATAAACTCCAGTTCTCCCGCAGAGATACACTAAGGCCTTACTCAGATGATGCCATAGATCGCTCTGCATGGGCAGTGACCAGATGGGATGTCAATGCCAGAGGAGAAAGTCAGGGAAAGCCTCTTTATCATTGCGTCTCTTTATAGTTGTTTTCAAATGCCCACAAAGCTTGTTTAGACCTTTCTCTTCTCCACCTTTTGGGGAAATATCAACGTCTCATCCCACCGATGTTGTCTCATACACACCAGTTTCCCACACAACCTCCTCCCACATCACTAGTAGCAACCTCATCTTCTACTGCCCTTTGAGAAGGAACTCAGACTGAGCATAATGGAAACCCCTGACTTTGTGCGCCTTCTCCTTTTTGGTGCAGGGCCTCTCTGCAAATCACAGAACATCAGGACTTGGAAGTGACCTCGAAAGAGCATCCAGTCCAATCCCTCTGTCACAGCAGGATTACCTAGACCAAGTCACACAGGAACATATCTAGGTGAGACTTAAACGTCTCCAGAGAAGGACACTCCACAACCCCCCTGGGCAGCCCCTTCTAGGGCTCTGTCACCCTCACTGTGAAAAACTTCCTTCTGATATTTGTGTGGAACCTCCTATGTTCCAGCTCACACCCATTGCCCCTTGTCCTGTCAACTAGATGACATTGGCTCCATCCTCCCGACATCTACCCCTCCCATATTTATCGACATTAATGAGGTCACCCCTCAGTCTCCTCCAAGCTAAAGTATCCCTCTCGTTCTTGGAAGACTTCATGCCTAGCCAACTACATGCACACCTAACCCTAACCCTAGGAATGACAGCAGCAAGGATGTGGAAGACTTGGGAGAGGCCAGCTACTGCCTCAGCTATGCACAGAGGTACTCTGGGGTCTACCCTCTACAGACACCCAGTGTCTCATAATCTGTTTCTTTCCACATCAGCAATAGTCAGGGATCCTGAAGTGTCTGGTACTAATCCAAGCCCACCTATGCTCTAGATACAACAGCAAGAAAGGCTGTCTATTCTGAACGATGGTCTTGGACTTGGCTCAGGGCACTCAGACTCCCTGTAACTGAAAGCCTTCCTCACCAGTAGCTTCTGCAAGGGCTACCTTCCAAGGGTCACTGGGACACAGGTGATGCACCATGGCACCACAACTGCTTCCTCCTGCTTAGCTGGGAATCACTGCAAGGTTTCAGTATGAGTTTCCAACACAGCCAAGTCTAGCGCAACCCAATGATTCACCAAGCAACTCTCAGCTTTCAACCCTAACTGTGCTGGAGAAAAAGGACTTAATGGGAACTTTTTGACCTTATCAAGTCTCTAAAAAACACAACAGCTGATCTGGATGTCTTTCCAACCAATTTGAGCACAGCAGCTTACAGAGCAGCAATGCTCCAGCTGGCCTGTGTATCGCAGACTTACAACTCTTCAACTACACAACCTCCGAGAGAATTAGTGAGCACGCACTGCTCACATGGGATTCACCCTATGCACACGTTGGGTTTGCATTCCTCTCCCTGCAACTTGCTGAAACTTATTACAGGGTTAATAAACTTGGGGGAAAAAAATTGAGAAGCACAGAACATTAGGGTTTGAAAGGGACCTCGAAGGATCATCTAGACCAATTCCCCCCACCACAGCAGGATCACCAAGATCCAGTCACACAGAAACATGTCCAGGTGGGTTTTGAACATCTCCAGAGGTCTCAAAGATTCAGTATTTTTTAAAGGAGTAACTTCAATACTAAATTCAAATGATCTAAAAATAAATAGTGCCTAATGCACGTGAGTCCCACTGAGGAGAAATGTAGAAGAACACCCCAAAGCCTATGTTTTTAAACTACAGCCTTCTAGTTACTCAACTTTACAAAGCAGCAGGACAGGCCAGACTCACCTTATAACTACATGAATTAAAAAACCCCAGATAATTCAGCTTTAAATAATCATTTGTCTAATTAATATCTTCCCCTCTGCCCCCCAAACATGTATTTATCTGCTGTGAAATGAGAGGCAGAAATGAATTGTTTCAAAGATAAGCAGAGAGTAAATAACAAGTTTGGAACGTTACAGCCTTACCCTGGCAATCTGTCTCCTATAATTGACCCTGCAGACACGCTTACAAATTCTTACAACTTTTATAAGACCTCCTGTGGGCTTGTTCTAACATTCTCCAAAAGCAAGCTCGCAATGCTCTAAGCAAGTAGCACCAAAAGCAATTCTCTCTCCCATCTTAAAACAAAAGGAAACAAACAATAAAAAAAGCAGCCTTTTAGGTTTTTTTAATCCTCCCCTCCCCACTGGACACCAGATCTTAACGAGAAACAGAGACACAAATTAACGTGAACTTGGTCAGAAATGGTTGTTTCTGGTTTTCTCCAATCATGTTTTTAATGATGTTCAATTTGCATCCAATAAGGCTTTAAAAGCAACGTTTTCCCACCAAAAAGTGTCTTTCCTAGTGATTGCAATACAATTTAAATGGAAAAGAGTGACAACTATAAAGCAAACAGACAATAAAAACAACTGCACGATGCCTTCCTAACAAAAAAAGGGGGTAAAAATCCGCCTCCCCAAAAGGAAATGGTGTCACCGCCTCTATTATTGATTTATGCTGTTGTTGGCTTTGCAATGTGGCACCAAGATCTCTACAAACGATTACTAACGTCATCATGTCACAACTGGGTACCTCTGTTCCATTGGTGGAAGTGCCCCAGTAGCAGGAAACGCTGTGCCCTTCCACAGGGGTTTCCTGCCATCAGTGGGACCCCACTAACCCTCAACACATCAGAGGATCAAATAAAATACTCTTATGACAAGTAACATCAGTAAACACAGGGGCTATCAAAACTAACGGAGAGGGTACGACGCGAGGAGAAAGTAGATCCATTACTCAGAAGATGCCAAATTATCTTTTGCATAATCATAGAATCATTACGGCTCAAAAGTGGCTCGAATGGGCCTCCAGGATCAGCAAGTCCAGCCCTCATCCCAACAGCTCCCTAAGCCCTAGACCACAGCCTCAAGTGCTCTAGCTACTCGGTTTTTCAACACTTCTAGGGCTGGTGACTCCACCACCTTCCTGGGCAGCCTGTTCCAGTGCCCAACCCCTCTCTCAGTACAGAACTTCTTTATTTTTCATAAGGAGGACATAGAGCTCCTGGAAGGTGTCGAGAGGAAAGCACCTCAAATGATCAGAGAGCTGGAGCACATCCCCTACGATGACAGGCTGAGCAAGTTGGGGTTGTTCAGTCTGCAGAAGAGGAGGCTTCCTGGTGACCTCCTGGCAGCTTTCCAACCTCTGAAGGGGGCTACAAGAAAGCTGGAGGAGGGCTTTTTCACATGAGTGCATAGCAAGAGGATAAGGGGAAAAGGTTCCAGATCTGAAGAGGGGAGACTGAGGGTGGACATGAGGAACCAATTCTTTGCTGTGAGGGTGCTGAGATGCTGGAACAGGTTGCCCAAGGCAGTTGTGCCTGACCCATCCCTAGAAGTGTTCAGGGCCAGGTTGGATGGGGTCCTGAGTAAACCTGATCTGGTGAAGGTGTCCCTGCCTCTGCAGGGATCCAAATGATCTTTAAGGTCCCTTCCTAACCCTGGTCACACTATTCTAGGACTCAACAAGAACATATTTTGAAACCCCATATTCTAAACTACTGATATTAATGGTTTGCAGTGCAACTGACGTCAGAGCCTTAGTTACCAACGTCCCAATGTTTGTGCTTCCCTGCTGAAAAAATAAACAGTGAGCTCCGAGTCAGAAATGACCCTCTGGAGCAATTCAGCAGCTTTATGCAAAACCCTCAAGCGCTGGGCCAGTAGGATTGAGAGAAATCAAAATCCACTGACTGCACCGGGAGCAGGGCTGAGCAATTAAACATCTCAGAGGTGGCGTCTGAAGCTCCTGCCATTAGCAGCAGTGCAAAACACTTTCACATGTTGCAGTGAGAAACAGGGGCAGCAATCACGACCAAAAAAGCACCTTTTTGTTGTCCTCCTGCAAATGCCTTGGCTGTAGTACGAGTTGCCAAATAAAAAGGGTGGCCTCCAGTAATGTCCCACTGACATCACTGGTCTTGTACCCACTGCCACTGTACAGCTGCTCCTGCTGTAGGACAATAAACAAGCCAGAAGATCACCTGCTGCCGAAGGAAAACATTGAATCTTTCCATCACATCTTGAGACAGAGCATGAGTTCAGGCTGTCTGACCTGCAGCCCATGCCTGGGGTTCTGGAGCAGTAAGGACCAATACCAACCCCACCTAAGCATTCCCAATCCTTTGCTCACCCAACCAGGATAAAATGCACTATGTCCTGACACACTATCCAGCTTACTCTTGAAGAGCCAGACTGGAAATGGCCTAGCCTGCTCTGAAAGGTGTGTTATGAGCTGCTTCCCTGGTCTGTCTGTAGTTAGGCCAAGTTTACAGATTAACCCAGTGGTACACTTGATATAACACATTAAAAAAAAAATCTATAAGCAGAGTGAGACCACAGGCTGCTCATGGACAACTGATGGCACAAGAACAAGCTCTGGTTTTCTCAACACAGCTTTGACAGCAGCCTTTCCCAAAGGGCTCAAGCTGACAAGTCAAACCAGCTTCAGCAGTGCTATTCATCACCGCATCAACAACAAAACCCTAGTAGACACTCCGGTGCTTAGCACACAGAACATCAGCAACTGGACCTCGAAAGACTATCCAGTCCCATCCCCCTGCCACAGCAGGATCACCTAGACTGAGTCACACAGGAACATGTCCAGGTGGGTTTTAAATGTCTCCAGAGAAAGAGACTCCACAACCCCCCTGGGCAGCCTGTTGCAGCGTTCATAAAGACCAGAAGGATTTGGTCCAAAAGCGTCAGATAAGAGGATCAAAACCTGCTCTTGACTACCTTAAAACCTGCTCCTGACTATCTTTAAAGCTGAGAAACATACCAACCCACTTGAAGATTTATAATATATGAAGGCACTCTAAAAAGAAAAAAGCAGCAAAGCTAAATGGGCCAAAAGCAAACAAAAGAAACACGTTCTCTTGAGATTGCTAATGCTGGCAGACAATAGCTGAGAAAGAACTCCTCTGACAGATCTCTGAAGTCTTCAGTGCAGCATGCTAGTGGTCCATGCTAATGAGATTTGCTCAGATACTTCAGAATTATTCCAAAACGTCTTAAGCTATTTTCTACATCTTCTTGACCCAAATGCTTCAGAAAAGTCAGAGCTTCACCCGTGTCTGGACTAAACTTTTCATTAAAACAAGTAAAGGTCATCAAGTGCTTTGTGTTGCCAGAGGTCCACGCACACTGGTTTTACCTCAAAACATTGAGGATGTTGTTTCTATTACTAGAGATCACAGAACAATAGGGATTGGAAGGGAGGAACCCTGAAAGACCTTCTAAGTCCAATCCTCCTGTCAGAGCAGGATCACCTAGACCAAGTTGCATAGGAACATGTCCAGGTGAGATTTAAACATCTCCAGAAAAGGAGACTCCACAACCCCCCTGGGCAGCCCCTTCCAGTGCTCTGTCACCCTCACTGGGAAGTTCCTTCTCCTATTGATGTGGAACCTCCTATGTTCCAGCTCACACCCATTGCCCCTTGTCCTATCATTAGATGACTCAACTCTCCTGGCTTCATTATCCTGACACCCACCCTCCCCATATCCCCATATTTACCAACATTAATGAGGTCACCCCTCAGTCTCCTTTTCTCCGAGCTCAAGAGACCCAGCTCCCTATAGTCCAATCCCCCTGCCAGAGCAGGATCACCTAGATGACAGAAATACTTCACTGTGTTCAATTTAAGTAACTCAAAGGACTTAACAAGTGGGATAGCACAGCCTCTCCGAACAACCTACACGTAAATAAACACAGTTTGAGATGTAGCCTGGCAGACACCAATCACTACCAGCCCACCACCAAGCATCACTGGGGGTCTCCTGGATCCCGGTTTCCCACAGAGGTTGGCAGCAGCCCTCACACAAAAAAGCTCTTTGCAATAGGGGCCTGTTGCAGAGAAAACACCAGGGAAAACATCTAAGAAGCTGGGTGTCTACTCCACTGCAGACCTTCTCATGGACATAACTCAAGGACCCATATCCAGATGAGGACACACATCTTCTAAGAGCAGTGGCCAGTTTTCCTCTGCAATACATTAGGTCACAGGCTGCACCTGATGATCTCAGGAGTCTTTTCCAGCCTCAATACTTCTGTGATTCTGTGTTTTGAGACCACCAAGTTAAATGTAAGAAAAGTCAAGGTGTGAAACTCAGTAGGGGAGAAACATCACCTTACTAATTACCCACTGCCCAACAGAAAACAGGTAGAGAAACAGTATCACAGTATCAGTATCACAGGATTACCAAGGTTGGAAGAGACCTCATAGATCATCAAGTCCAACCCGTTACCACAGAGCTCAAGGC
>JAOXOE010000745.1:15381585-15401390 GCA_028565055.1 Phoeniculus purpureus
TTGATGTGGAACCTCCTCTGTTCCAGCTCACACCCATTGCCCCTTGTCCTATCATTAGATGCCACTGAGCAGAGCCTAGCTCCTTCCTCCTGACACCCACTCTTCACGTATTTATCAACATTCATGAGGTCACCCCTCAGTCTCCTCTTCTCCAAGCTCAAGAGACGCAGCTCCCTTTTTGTCCTTTCTTTTCCCCCAAGTAGCCGTTTCCTTTGGCACTGAATGGTAGCGTGTGGCGGAGAAGGCACTCTACGCTTTAACCCAAGAAAAATTAGACTTGAAAATTAATACACAGTGAAAAGACAAATTTAAAGCAGCCCTTTCTTGCGTTCTGACATCAGAATGTAAAAACGACACGAGCAACTAAAGATCCGTTTACATACTTTTCAATCACAGCTGCCGCTCAGTAACCACAATACCTTGAACATGACATCCTTACCGAAACAGATCCAGGCTGGCTGCGGCGGCAGCGAAACGCAGAGAACACAGAATTAAAGAGGGCATTTTTTTTATTGACGCCCGGCGCGGAGCGGCGGAGCCCCGGCGCAATTACAAGGGGGAAGATTTTTAGCGTGATTAATTTAGAAATTATCTGGTGATAAATAGAGTGCGTCGCGAGTGATTCTGCCCGGCAAATTTTTATCGCCGGCCTCAGATGTCAAAACACAGTTTCAGGGACAAGGGAAGAACGAGTCACATCATCTCGGTTAATATTTAATTGGGTGCTAAAGATTCCTCCTAAGGACCTCTGAACCATCACTGACAGCCCCGCAAGATGTCCCCGTCTGTGAAACAGATACCGACCCTTTCTGTATAAACTAAAATAACATGGAATTTAATCAAACCATTCAATTAATAAATCACTTCAGTGGACAGTGCAGCCCAAGCCCTGTTTAATTACATAATTTTAAAAATATTTGCACACTGCAACCCACTAAGATTGGCTCTGGGGTTTCATAACACACACTTAACACTCAGCTTGGAGAGCAAATTTATTTAATAAATGCAGAGCTAAGTGCAACAATGCCACTCCACTGCAACTGCAAAATCACTTCGCATATCCTGTGAGCAAGAAGCAAATCAACTTCTTCCCCCTTTTCAATGGGGGTCACAGCCCTTTGTGCCTGGGCTGTGCAGCCAGCGCGTTGCTGGAGCCCAGGAACAGGGGGGGACAAACAGGGTCCCATTACCAAAGTGGAGAGTGTTCCTCCGGCTCAGCCTGCACATGGAACCTTTGGCCTCCCACTCCTCCTCACAGAATTACAGAACATTACAGAACCTGGAAAGATCATCTAGTCCAAACCTCCTGCCACAGCAGGATCACCTAGATCAAGTCTACAGGAACACGTCCAGGCGGGTTTTAAACGTCTCCAGAGAAGGAGACTCCATATCCCCTCGGGCAACCCATTCCTCTGCCTGCATCTCTCCCTCCTCATTTTTTCCCCTATTTCTCCCCTGTGATGCTCCTCTGCCCTCTTTCCCTCTTGTTCTCTGCTGCTTACTGGGTCTCCCCAGCCTCTGCCGATATGCTCCAGTTCTTCCCATGCGCACCTTGAGCTCCTGCCCCAAGCTCAAGGGAACTGGAGTTCCCACCTGCTCTTTGTCACTGCTGTTTCTGATAGCTGGGCTGAAAATAGGTAGCGGGGGGAACAAAATTAAAAGTCTACCAAACAGGATGGAGGGAAGGGGCTTGGGAAATGAGCAAGGGCAAGAAAACCGTTTAATGAGGCCAAGCAGAACTAGACAATTTCCAACAACAGCAAGAGACGCTCCCGAGCGCCAGGATGCAAAATAAAAGCCACAGCCCAAGTGGGATTGAGGTTCTGGGCAGGGTGTAACATCCCTATCCGCAGGGCTGAAGGAAACCGTGTTACTGCCATCTATAACTAGGTGTGACAACATGGGAGAGGCTGGAATACGTATGGACCAGGCGGTGGCTTTAAAGGAAGAAGGGGAAAAGCAAAGCTAAGGGTTTGTCTGGGCTCAGAGGTACAGCTGTGTGCGCTCGTACAGGCTCTGCATTCATTCATGCCCGGCACAGCTTTCGGGTCCTGCGGTTCCAGCGTGATTTTTGGACGAAAGTTGAGCCTCAAAAATAAATAAAGTCTATATTTGGCCTGCCCTGAATTCGAGAAGTTCTCAATAGCACTTTGCATAGAAACAATCTGAATTAATACAGGTTTACCAAGCCGACGGATGCACCTCTAAAATGCACTGCCCTGACAAACAGTAGAGCTCTTGAAAGTCTGCTTGTATTAGTTTTATGGATCTATTCTACTGCTTAAATCAGGTCTCATTAAAATTACCATCCACACAAGTTCTCCCACTGGGAAATCTACATGCCAGAGCTACTCCAGTTCCGCAGGCAGTGCTCGAAGGGGGTTGCATATTGCAAAATAGCTGCGGACACGGCGGGGGGAGGACGGGCGGGAGAACAAGAGGACTTCAGGACAGCAAACAAGTTACTCCTTCTCTCCTCTGATTTTCATCAGCACAACTTTTGCTCAGGTGGTGCAAATGCAGTCATGAAAAGAAATGCCGCTGCCAGGAATGAGACCTGGGCGGGGGGTGTGAGAAAATAAAGAGGTCCCTCAGAAAGCCAACTCTAGTCTCAAGCGTCCATTTTAGGGTTGGAATGGCAGGCAAAGTATGCAAACACTGCACCTGACAACTTATGCTGGAGCATATGATCTGCACGCTGCCCCTCCAGTTTAATTTTTAATAGTAACAGTACTTAAACCTCAGCATTAATGTATTAATGTTCAAATGAGTACAATTACAGGCATCTCGATTTTCTCCAGCGCTAATGACCTGGAAGATCTCTCTCCCACCCTCTCTCCGGATTTTGCAGGGATTATTACAAATATCTCGTGTGGCCGTTGTTTTGGCAAAGCAGCAAAAACCTTTGCCTTTTAAATACAAAGTAAGGGGAATAATGAATAATATATCTTCTGATTTTAGCTCTGCCATGATATATCTCTCATGCTATATAAAATGTTCATTTATTATTATCATCACACATCCCAGGGAGCAGACATGCAAAATTACTTCTTTTTTTCCTTCCCCTCTTGTCTTACAGGGGTCATTTATCACACGGAACGTCCTCCAAATAGGTAGTCCTAAAATCTCAATTTACCAAGACATTTTTTAAAGCTTGAATTCTTCAAACAGGGGGCCGCTCTCCTGATGGTTAGAATAAAAACTTTATGATATTGAAATAGCCGGCTTGAGGGTGGGAGAAACGTTCCACCGTCGCCTTTTAGAAGATCCTGCCCCGACAAATTAACGTCTGCCTATTAGTTTTACCGGAATCTCGCGCCACGCTGATGAGGAGCAACGGCACCGTGCGACCTCCTTTAACCGAGTTCAGAAAAGCAAAGCATTTCCTTAAAAAATGAAAAAGCATTAATTTTTATCGCAGCATCTGCGATCCTTGGGTGGGGAAAGGAAACACCATGGAAAAAAACCCAACACAACACATGAAGTCTGTATATACAAACGATCAGTCAGATTTTAACACTTATGCAGAATAATGCAAAAAGCTTTATTTCTTTTTGATGTTCGCAAGCTTTCCTCTTCCCTCCTCCCCCCCACCCCCTTTTTTTTCCCCTTCCCTCCCTGCATTCCGTTTTTTCAATATGTAAAATGACAAAATGCAAACAACAACAACACAAAAATGTGCCTGTTAGGGCTGGCCTAGTTTTTTTTTTTTCCTTTCTTCGAAACATGCACAAAAATAAAACCCACTCATAAGATCTTATTTTAATATGTAATAGAAGGATCTGGCAAACATTAGCCAGAATAAGTCTAGCCAGCGCGCACAGACTAATCTACTAGTCTGCTGCTGCAAAGCAAAATGGAAATTTCATCTTGCTCTTCCAAAGTGCAGGAGCTCCTGCTCGGCTGCTGGGTGCTCACCATCACCTCAGCATTATATCTGCTGTCAATCTGCAATCAAAACCCCCTCAATCTCCAGTCTCTGCTTTACCTAAAGATGGGGAAGATAAAGGTAACTCAAGGAGACTGAGGGGTCACCCCATTAATGTTGATAAATATGTGAAGGGTGGGTGTCAGGAGGAAGGAGCCAGGCTCCGCTCAGTGACATCTAGTGATAGGACAAGGGGCAACGGGTGTGAGCTGGAACAGAGGAGTTCCCACATCAATAGGAGAAGGAATTTCTTCCCAGTGAGGGTGACGGAGCACTGGAACAGGCTGCTCAGAAGGGTTGTGGAGTCTCCTTCACTGAAGACATTTACAACCTGCCTGGCCATGTTCCTGTGCGACTGGATCTAGGGGTTCCTGCTCTGGCAGGGGGATAGGACTGGATGATCTTTCGAGGTCCCTTCCAATCCCTAACGTTCTGCGATTCTGTGAAACGTGTGCCTTCTCCCCAGTGCTATGTCCATGCTCACTCCAATGTCAGCCACAGTCATCGTGGTGAGCAAGATGCCACAAGAACCAAGCAGTGGCACGATGCTCTTCTCACAAATACTCATTGTGTCCCAGATCTGCTTCTAGTTGTGCAGTTTTAGAAAATAATCTGGCATAAAGCTACGTCTAGAGGACAAGAAAAAAAGATGATCAAGAAGGAATAAGGCAATGGGAGAGCTGGAATCAGCACGGCTCAAGGCTCCGGTGAGGCGGGCGGCAGAGTGGAGGACAACTACAAAGCATTTAATTGTGAACCCCTAAGTGTTCGAAAACCAATCTCATGCTAACAATTTGCGTATTTTGGGATTACCTACGGATGAGGAAGATTCAGCTTAATCGGCTATCTGCACAAATGGATCCGCAAGGCGCCAGAGCTGAACTCAATGGGCAATCCCATTAGAGTGGAAAGAGCACGTGAAACGCCCTTGAGAAACACGGCTAACGCCACAAACACTGAGGAAACAACCGTTAATAAATTCTTCCATTTTCAGGCTTAGGAGGCAAAGGGCAAACGTTGAAAGAAGTGGAAGATGGGAAGGGCACAGCTACGCTTTATAAAAAGTGCATTTTGTGCGTCTCACATTCCTGTGGCTGGTCTCGCTCCTCAGATTAAAGCCACCCATTTCAAACCAACAAAACAGCCTCCTACCAAGAGGGAAACAACTGCACCTCTCCTTTAAGCATCCTAAACTTAAGATATCTCTTCCTTTTCCAGACAAAAGAAGCAAAGTCTATGCTATAAATAGAGAGAATAGAGAGCTTCTATAAAAAGGGAGAGTGTTGCAAAAAACTGTAGATAAAAAGGCTCTCAAAATGCAGGAATTCAGGTGTCTAAGGCACTCAGTGAAAACCTTGTTTGGGTCTTCTCGTTTTGGTCAACACCATCCCACGGGACAAAACCTGCTCCTGTGTCTGACTGCAGCACGTGGGAGGTTGACTTGGCCCCTCTCTATCTTGTATTTACCCAGGAAATGTACTGTGAGGACCACAGGGTATGAGGAAAGTCACGGGTAGAAATGATTTGGGCGTGGATAGGCACCCAAAACTAGGTTAAACATGAGCCTGACAACTGCTGGAATACCAGGTGACAACCTGTCACCCTTCAGCTGTTGGGGACACAGGGTCAAGGAGAAGCTCCGTGTGGTGGGACAAGACCCAAAGAGATGCCAGTTATCAGCCACAAGCAGCTGCCCAAACTTCAAAGGCCCATCGATGACACTGGGGGACCCAGTCCTATCAGTATCTCATCCATCCTTACCAGTTAAAACATTTCTCTCTACAGGCACGAGGCCACCAGAGCATCCCCGCTGTTCCCCAAGGACCAAGCCCCAGCCTTAGCAGCCACCCCACAAAGCAGCTCCTCAGCTACCTGGGTTTGATCCAAGAGCTCGTGCAGAGCAGTCTTACATTTCATTCTCTCTCTCCCCGAAGCTTTGGCAACTGAAATCTATTACGATGTCAAAAGGTAGCTGACAACATAAAATGTATCCCGCTGAGTTGATGCCGCACGCCGCTAAATTTACAACAACATAAGTATCATAAAAATTAGAAGAACTGCAAATTAACCACCGATTTTTTAATTATTTCCTTTTTTTGAAAAAAAAAAAGCTCAGTCACATAAATAACAGTAAAGATCTGGAAAACTTCCAAACATCTTCACAACTGTTTTAATTTGTCAAAATCTATCAAGTGCATTTCAACCACAAACCTGTCCCTCCACAGAGCATTTGTTTCTCATGCTCTTTTGGCTGGCACTGATTGCAACAAAAATAAAGCTCCTATAATTACTGTGCTCTGATGCACCTTCCCAGTCACGCACTTCAATCTGCTTTTCTTCCTCTGTACTTCTTTGTTGACACTAACAGCCTGCAATGTTTTAAAAACATTCGCACTAGAAGAGGACAAAAAATAATAATAATAAATTAAATAATAAAATCCCTGCTGCTGTTTTCCACCCATCCTGGGTTTGCCCGGAACGCTCAAGAAGGGCCATCAGCTTTGTTTGCCGACGGGACCGGCTTTCCATTCACTTGCTGCGCGTCCTTTGCGACGCCTGCGTCAGCAAACCCTTATATTTACTCCTTTATTTGAGCAGCGAGCCCCGCGAATGCAAAGCCACTCTTCCAGCAGCTGCAAAGAGCAGGCAGGGACTAACAAAACCCAATAAATTGTACAGGTTCTGTTGGCGGGGGGGAACCCAGGAAGGCTCATTTTCATACAGCTATTTATTCTGTATGGTTAAATATTATTCACTTAGAAAAGACAAAGGTCTACTAAAAATTACATTTCTTGCAAGATTAACTAAATTTGAAGTCTGAACATGTTGAGTCGCAGAATGGTTAAGATTAGAAGAGACCTCAGAGATATTCTAGCTCCAACGCCACTGGCATGGGCAGTGACATCTCCCTCACACCAAACCAGGTTGCCCAGGGGCCCATTCAGTGTAGCCTTGAACACTTCACAGAATCACAGAACATTAGGGATTGGAAGGGACCTTGAAAGATCATCCAGTCCAATCTCTCTGCCACAGCAGGATCACCTAGATCCAGTCGCACAGGAATATATCCAGGTGGGTCTTAAATGTCTCCAGAGAAGGAGACTCCACAGCCCCCCTGGGCAGCCCTAACCCTCCCCAAAGTGAAGCCCTGAGTGACTACATAGAGGAAACACTCTGCAGCTCCAAGGGTGCCCACTGCAGAGTCCAGCACGGCAGGGGTTCTTGAAGATGTGAATCAGAATTGGAAGGGTCCTCCAAAGATCATCTAGTCCAACCCCCCTATAACAAGTAGGGCCATCATTCAGCAAACCAGACTGCCCAGAGCCCCATCCAGTCTGACCCTGGACGGCTCCCAATGATGGGGCCTCCACCACCTCTCTATCAACCTGTTCCAGTGATCCGCCACTCACAGATTAAAGAGCTTTTTCCTGATGTCCAGCCTAAATCTACCCTTTTTCATCTTAGAACCATGACCCCTCAATCCTACCATTACCAAACTGATCATGTGTGTTCTTGCCTGGCCTCAAAGCTTCATCTGCCCTCAAGAGCTGAAAGCCAATCACAGAACATGAGGGAATGGACAGGACCTCAAAAGATAATGTAAGCCAAATCCCCCCACCACAGCAGCACCTCTCGGATTACGCTGCACAGGAACATGTCCAGAAGGGTTTTAAACATCTCCAGAGAAGACGACTCCACAACCTCCCTGGGCAGCCACTAGCAAATGTGTGCACTGAGTTGACCCCATCATCCCAACCAACCAAGCTTTTGTGGTTTCATCACTTGTGAAGCCACAGGCTGACAGGTGGGGTGGCACAGCACAGCCTTGGAAGGGGTCAGAGTGTGGTGTGTTACACCCACACCAATTCAAGACCAAGTCTTGACCACTTTGGCTACTCATACCATCATGGAAGTGTTCAGGATGGAAAAGACCCTTAGCATCATCAAAGTCCAACCACTGACCCAACTGTCCCAAGGCTAAAACACATCTTAAGCTCCAAACCTACATGATTTTAACATGGCCAGGGATGGTGACTGGACCACCTCCCTGTTTTAACATGGCCAGGGATAGTGACTGAACCACCACCCTGGGCAGCCTGTTCCATGCTCGGTGACCCCAGGTCCTAACTATTTACTTGGTACCAAGGGACCAGACATGGAAGCCAAGAAGGAAGACAGAGGACTGGGTTTGACACTGAAGGTTGAACTCAGCCCCCTACCGCCAGTGAGCCAGACACCATCAAAGCAAAATGGAATTGCTTACCATTTGTCTTTATGTAAATCTATTTAAGGTTAAAATGCAGGAAACCAACCCAGAACAGAGCACAGCTCTAAAAATTAAGCACCCAGATAAACAAGGAATTTTAAGATGAGTTTCCCCACTGTGTTAACTTGCAATAGCAGCCCATCGACATGGCCACAACTCCTTCAGTGACACCCAGAAGGACCACGCAAGCACTCTGGAAAGGTGGAAGAAATTCAGAGCTCTTTGATGGAATCTAACATAATTGCACACAACTGGGAAAGGGGAAAAAAGCTTTCACAGCAAAGTTGTCTTTGCATATTGCATTGCATAAATCAGAAGCGATTCCCACAAAATCTATCCTTTCCAGACTATTTTATCTAAGCAACATATAGCTGTTACAACAAATTTTGAGTGATTTTGATTCTCGCTGTGGTATAATGAGTAATGAAGAAAGCACATTTCTGGATGCTGGTTTGCACTGATGTGTTCCTTCTTTGACTAAACCCTCGGTGACTCAGTTCTGCCGCTTCACAACAAGGAGCTCTCATGTTTCCCTCTACACAGGGAAAAAGTCTTCAACTATCCCAGCTTAAACTGAAGGGAAGAACATTGAGACCTCCAACAATTCATGTTCCTCACTGCAGATCCTACACCAAGGTGTTGTGCTGATTCAGAGGAGTCCCAGAACCAGCAAAGAACCACCAGCAGCACCACGAAACACTGCCTGAGGAAATGCTTGAGAAGTGCCCCAAAACTGAGTTGTCTGCAGGGAAAAAGAGTCAACATGAGCTTGAGGAACATTTGCCATTAGATGCAGGAGAAGATGGGCTTGAACAGGGAGGCTTCCTTCAGAATTCAAAAGCTTAGCAAGAGCCTTCCATAACCATCCAAGA
This sequence comes from Phoeniculus purpureus, assembly GCA_028565055.1. Taxonomy (NCBI): domain Eukaryota; kingdom Metazoa; phylum Chordata; class Aves; order Bucerotiformes; family Phoeniculidae; genus Phoeniculus; species Phoeniculus purpureus. The sequence goes on from JAOXOE010000745.1 coordinate 15,390,653, forward strand.
CACTCAAGGTCACGCTGAATGGAGCTCCAGGCAATCTGTTCTGGTTAGAGATGGCCCTGCTTGTTGTAGGGGGGTTGGACTAGATGACCTTTGGGTGTGAGCTGGACCACAGAAGGTTCCATATAAATATGAGAAGGAACTTCTTCCCAGTGAGGGTGACAGAGCACTGGAAAAGGCTTCCCAAGGGGGTTGTGGAGTCTCCTTCTCTGGAGCTGTTTAAAACCTGCCTGGATATGTTCTTGTGTGACTTGGTCTAGGTGATCCTGCTGTGGCAGGGGGACTAGATGATCTTTCGAGGTCCCTTCCAATCCCTAATGTTCTGTGATTCTGTGACCTTTAGAGGTCCCTTCCAGGCCAGCACATTCTATGATTCTCTGATGTTCCCAGGAAGGACAACCACAAGAACTTCTTCCACTGGAAGGAGAACAGACCTTATTGCATGCACCATGCCAGATCCTCAGGCTTAAGTTTCTCCTTCCAGTAACATGCAATGCAAAGGCTTTGTGCTACACAGGGCCCAATAGTTGCCGGCCTGGAGACTTAACTACAATCTACTCTAATTGGCACATAGTACTGAAGTATAAATATTTATAACATCAATAAAAAACCCTCACCTTGATCGAGATGGAAAACTGAAGACCAAATCAATAAATCAACAGTAATTTTTTCATTGATATCCTCCACCCGTTTTTATGGATTTTTGTAAATTTGATTTTATGATCTCTTCCCTTTAATTTTTTTGTCTTTTGCTTTACAGCACCATAATCTCCCGAATCTTGATCAAATTAGTTCAAGACAACTGCACATCCAGCCAGGATAAACCACACTTTGGTTTTAAAACCCTTCTCATGGTAGCAGCTCCACAGGGAATTAGTTGTATGATGGCTGGACTCAATGATCCCAGGGGTCTTTTCCAAGCAGAGTGATTCTGTGATATTACAGAATCACAGAACATTAGGGATTGGAAGGGACCTCAAGAGATCATCCAGTCCAATCCCCCTGCCAGAGCAGGATTACCTAGACCAAGTCACACAGGAATGGATCCTTTCATTTCTCAGCTTCTCCCTTTTCTTCACCCACAAAATCAACAACCTGACAGAAGGGTAGGAAATCAACATTTCCTCTGTCTAGGAAAGACGTAGCTGTGCTCAGTCTGACCTCCTCCAGCCACCGATGATTTATTCATGCCTAGGTTTAAAGCAACCTTCACGTAACTCTTACTACAACATGAAAGCCAGTGAGGAAAACCAAACCATGCATCTTCTCTAGACATATCTGTTGATCCAATATTTTACTCCAGTGTTCTCTACAGCATCATTATGGTACTTGCACATGTTCACCTAGAGTATAAATCTTCAGCATGTCCTACCTGCCTCTGCAGCAGCTTTCCTGGAAACGGCTTAATTGTGTTCTAGTAAACTTCAATCGTGTTATTTATTCTCCTTTAAAAGAGAAGTTCGGCTTCTCTGCATTTGTTCCTAGAGAAGACAAGTTTCTGCCTATCAAAAGACAAGTTCACTGCACAGAGTTTCCTAATAATACCGATAATGGGTAGAAATTACACATTTTGTAAGGGAGAAGACAAAGCACTTCATGCTTTATAATAGTCGTGCTGATATCACAGTTTCACTAAACTGGGCTTTCATACAAAATTATAGCCTTTCCTCCTGAGTGACCTAACCTGCAACTATTTAGGACGGATATAACGGGGTGTACTGTCAACTACAAATCAAAGCGTTGCACTGGCCTCAATGGAGATTTTGCAATTGGCTTCCAAAGTGACGATCTGACCCCGTATTTTCAGCAGAGGGCTGAAATATGCTGCTGAAAGAAAACAAACCAGGCTAGAGAAAGCACGAAATAAAACTTTAAGGTCTGGCAAGCATAAAAAAGAGTCTTCAGGATCTGAGCTGAAAAGCTTCTCACGTTTTAATAAGCAGGCAGTAATTACAAAATATTACTGAACAAAGGAAAAGGAAGCCTAAAGAGAAGATAATCAAGCAAGAAATGTCCTTCTAGGATGCCAGCCCAACTGATTAAAGACCTTCAGAAAGCAGGATATCCCACCTAGAGCCATTAATCCTTATCTAGATCCTTCCACACCCCTGCCAACACCAGATCTGAGGATGGAGAAGAACAACCCATCCTTCTTCCGTATTACTCCCATCCCTTTCTTTTGCACGGGCCCAGCAGTGCTACCCATCGCAGCCCGTTAAACCTGTGCAAGGCAACCTTCATTTTGCTTACGTGAAAGCAAGAGGGAAGCTGCAACCGGTCACGGTTTCCCTTCCCATGTAAAACGAAGCAAGGGAAAAGCTCCCAGGCTGAATGTCTGTTCCAAAGCAGTAGGTCCCTAAACTGAGCAAGACATATAAATGACACGACACGACTCACGATCATCGTCTAGCAGGTAACGGCAAACAAACAGCAGCAGCTAGTTAATGATGATGTGTAATAACGTCGGGGAGGCTTGTTACCGCGCGAGTAACCTGCCACGCCGGCGATACAAATAGTCTCAGATGCGATAGCACCTACTGCGGAGAGCAGCATTATCAACGTGCCAGCCCGCTCAGATAAATGGAGCGCTCTGTCCCTGTGCCGCCGCTGTCACTTTCTCCAGCCCGTCAGCCCCTTCCTTAAGCAGATTGCTATTTTTATTACACTCCTTAAAACATGAGGCAGGAGACTCCTTTTCCTGAAATACGTGGGGCTAGATAGATGACGCCTTTTAAACAATATTCTTCTCTTGCTGGCCCTGATCCTTGCTCTGTTGTTGCTTACTTTGGAGGGGGAAACAAAATAAAAGTGGCAAGCCATATCTCTCCATTCCAAAGGGAGTGGTTTCCCAAGAAAAGCATAGTTTTGTTCCCTTGCTATTTCCTCTCAGTGCTGCAGACAGGCAGGCAGCAGCCCCGCTACTAAAACTGACCCCAGCCGCTAGGAAACAACGCTCGTACTTACAGAAAATAGCTGCGAGGGCAGCAGGTGGCATTTGGGCTGTGGGGGGGGTGTGATCTGGATTCTTAATGGGATTTACCCCTTCTAAGTTCTGGATTTGGTAGGAGAAGAGGAAAATTGTCAAGAAAGAGACATTTTAAGGTCTAAAATTAGGTGAGATGCTGTTGGAAAGGAAAATAACTTCCAGCTTTATTTTAAGAACTGGAATTGTGTTTCCTGCTTCCATCGCTGCACTTCTTCTGGAAAGGAAGTTGCCCGCAAGTAAAGGCTAAAAAATACAGAAAAACCTTGTGGATTCAAAAATGTTCGCCCCACACTTGACTAAGAACAAGATCCAGAGGCTGGTAGAGCACACACTGGTTCCACTGTAGAAGACACAATGCCAAACAGGGTCGGGGGGAAAGCACTCGCTAATACAATAGGGCATTGTACTCCAAGATCTACCACATATGTTACTCTGAGGGCTCTCAACCCTAAACTTGGAAAGTCTAAGACACTGGAGCCGTGATATATAAAGTAAGACCCACGTTCCAAATATTTGATTTAGCAAAGTAAATACGGTTGTTTTTATTGGGTGCAACAAGCATTTTTCACCGAGTGAAGAATTATGGTAAACATCTGCTAATCATACGCACAAAAGAGGTCATTGTGTTTCAATCCAAGGTCATAGTAATAGCTATATTTAATTAATAAAACCCAACAGGAATATTACCCAAGTTTCCAAAAACGGCTGCTTCCTCACACTCAACGACCTATTCATTAATGGACCACTTATATTGGGTTCTCTCGATATTGCTGCTAGATTCTTACAAAGCTTTCAGGCCATACAACAGGGGCCTGACTTAGAGTAAACTGCACCACGTTACGCTACGTGTCCCTGGGGTATTGTACCATGTGGATGTAGTTTGTGAACACATGCGCTAGCAAAAACACTGGAATATGTGATACTCCATGAAGGTGGTCTTGCACCGCCAGGTTTCCATGTCCTCTCCCACCCAAATTGATGGGTTAGAGCATCATTTCTGCTTCTGAACTATATCATAGAATGACTCAGGTTGGAAGGGATCTCAGAAATCATCTAATCCAATCTCCCTGCCTTGAGCAGGGATGCTTCTTGACTGGACCAGGCGGCTCAAAGCCTCATCCAACCTGGCACTGAGCATCTCCAGGGAGGGGGCAGCCACAACCTCTCTGGGTAATCTATTCCAGAGTCTCACCACCCTCCTACTAAAAAATTTCTTCCTAAGATCTAATTTAAACCTGTTCTCCTTCAGTTTAAAGCCATTTCTCTTTGTCCTATCACTGGACACTCTTGTAGAAAGTTACAGAATCACAGAACATTAGATATTGGAAGGGACCTCGAGAGATCATCCAGTCCAACCCCCTGCCACAGCAGGATCACCTAGACCAAGTCAGACAATAAGATATCCAAGTGGGTTTTAAACATCTTCAGAGACAGAGACTCCACAACCCACCCTGGGCAGCCCTTCCAGTGCTGTCACCCTCACTGGGAAGAAGTTCCTTCTCCTATTGATGTGGAACCTCCTCTGTTCCAGCTTACAAAAAAGTCCCCCTCCAGCCTTCCTGTAGTTTTCCTTCAAACAGTGGAAGGCCACTCTAAGGTCATCCTGAAGTCTTCTCTATGCTGAGCAATCCCAGCTCCCTCAGCCTGCCCTCGTAGCAGAGGTGCTCGAGCCCCTGGATCACCCTCATGGTCCTGCTCTGGCCTCATTCCAACAGATCAATGTCCCTCTTACAGTGGGGACACAACATGGGGTTGTGAGACTCAAGGTGGAGTCTCACAAGGGCAGAGTAATTTAGGCTTAGTCTAGGATGTGCCGGACGCATTCAGTTCTCACTTGGGGTGAACTGCCCACAGGGTTAGTCTTTTTGGCAAATTCATGGAGCCATTCATTGCTTAGACATAACTTAGAGCTGCACCCACATTTTCATTAGAGCTTTTATCTCCAAGCAAAAGAAACCCAAGATGTTGGACTTCTTCTGTACTTCCAGCTTAACCCCAGTTAAATCTGGAAGGGCAATTTCTCAACATGTTTACACGTTGCACAGCCCTGGTAAATTATTGCCCAAAGTGACCCGAGTGTTTTGATAGCTCTAGTTCATTTTGCCTGTTAAGAAATGTGCTGTTGAAACACTGCTGATCTCAAACAGGAAAATGAACCTGGTTTTCGCTTACTCAGGTGTTGAACAGCACAGCTTTTTTCAAATCTCAGGAGGAGGTGTCCTGGATGAAACTGATACCAATGAGAAATGAATCAGATCTTAGATCTTCTGATGTTCATAAATTCAAGGAGATGGAGATCTACTGCAAAAGTAAGTTTTCTTGCACACTCCAACTTCCTCCTGTAACTGCAGTCATTGATGTTTATAGATTATTTTTTTCCTCTGTGAAAGATAAATCTAGCTTGTTGCATGAAAAATCCTCGAATGCACTGATGTTTATTCACTGAATTTCCATATCCTTTACACTTGGGAGTTATTTTCTCATTTCCACAATGTATGTGAAAACCATGACATTTTATAGATTCTACCCAAGTCCCTCACACCATACTGCTCGAGCTCCATGTTATTATATATATTGCAGTAATGCCATTTCCAATTCATTACAAAACACTACACACTTATGTACCAGATGTCCTAGCTTTGGGAGGACAGAGTTATTTTCTGCCCAACAAGTCTTGAAACAAAAAAATTAGTTCATAGAACCAGAGAATCATCCTGGCTGGAAAGGACCTCCAGGATCAGCAAGTCCAGCCCTCAGCCCAACAGCTCCATAACCCCTAGACCACAGCCTCAAGTGCTCTAGCTACTCGGTTTTTAAACACCTCCAGCGATAGGGACTCCACCACCTCCCTGTGTAGACTGTTCCAATGCCTAATCACTGTCTCAGGAAAGATCTTCTTCCTAAGATCCAATCTAAACCTCCCCTGATGCAACTCGAGAGCATTTCTCCTCATCCTATCAGTAGTAATTTGGGAGACCAGCACCAGCCTTGCTACAACCTCCTTTTAGGTAGCTGTACAGAGCAAGGTCTCCTCTCAGCCTCCTCTTTTCTAGACTAAATAACCCCAGTTGCCTCAGCTGCTCTCTACAGGGCCTGTTTGCCAGACCTCTCCTCAGCCTCATTGCACTTCTCCAGACCCAGTTCAGTTATTCCTATATATCTTTGTATACAACCAGTCCACTTCACCTACTTGTGTTAAGCTTCCACCCCAGGAGACATAGATGCTTTGTCTTACCCTATTTTTAGATGGTTTTCCCCTGAAGGCAACGTGGAAACCTTATGCACAAAGCCACGCTCCTGCCTAGAGCATCACTGTATAAAGAAATGTGGACACAGGGAAGTGCTGATAACTCAGTTTGTGGATGGCCCTTTTATCTTTTATGGCTTCATGACAAACCCCAGGTGGATTCTCTCAACATCTCCTGCCCTTAAATTTACAGCCTAAACATTTTCCAGAAGCCTGGGTCTGTTCATGCACAATATAACCTTGGCACAGGAGCAGCCAAAGCAGCAAAACCACACTCCAACCGCAGCCCAGTGCCTGCAGCCCCCAAACCTTGTCAACAGCAGAGAGAGAGAGTCAGAAGCAGCTCAGTAAGCTCTGTGCAGTGATCCTCAGCACCTTCCCATTATCCTGAGGACACATGGAGACCTTCTGACAAGTAGACGTGAACTGGAGATATCTTGGGAGAGGCCCCTGACACTCTGAGCAGAGAGGAAGAGCAGCTGAAGGAAGACAGAGCAGGGCGAGAAGATAGGAGAGCTCAGAGCAAGACATTATCTTTATCCTCCTCTGCAAATCCACATGGGGACGGCATCATCGGATGCAGGCAGGGGACTACGAGCTACGAGCTCTCCGGTTCAAAGCCTCTAAGCCCAATTCCGCCCCTGAGAAAAACTCTGAACTTTGATAGAGTTTCTAAGAGCCGCAAGAAGGACCAACAGCTGGCTGAGCTAAACTGAGGCTGGACACCACATACAGCAGCCTCTTAGTGGAACAGGCAGATGAAACATGTAGATAAACAATCAATTTTAGGTGAGTTTACGCCTAAATTCTAAGCTTTGGGTAGCAAGTTGTAAGAGGATCAGCAAGTGGTGGGTAATAAATCTTAGGCTAAAGTAATTCCTTGGCCATTTTGGCATCACACACAGAATCCATTGCTTTGATCTGACGTATCGCAGCACACTCTGCTATCATCTGCGCTGACTGTGCTTTGCTGAGGTGAAGGGCTTTTATACCCAAATCAGAAAGAGATGCTTCTGCACTGATGCTCTAATTTAGGAGTTATAATTAACAAACTCGCAGCTAATCAGATCTCATCATACCTCCCCTTAAGGACCCAAATGTAGGAAACAGCAGAAGAAAGGCCCAACTACACTTTGAGACAGCATCTACAACTGTGTCTACACTTTTGTGTGTACAACCCCACACATTCACACACGCGGAACTGGTGAGAAACATCATCTTGTGGTTGCAGTAAATGCACAGAAATCAAGAGGCCAGAGGTCTACTTCTACCTCTCCATCTCTTTGGGCAAACTACACAGGCAGGACTTAATTTTTCCAAACTGGGAATAAACATCAGGCTACAGAAAAACAGGTGTTACTGTTCTATGTAGCTGACATTAAATTGGACTTTTCTCTCACACAGATGGCCTCTAACCTCTGTTCCAGCACTGGTCCCAGTGCAGAGATGGGGAAGGTTGAAGACATTCAAGGTCAGCCTTGATGGGGCTCTGGGCAATCTGATCTAGCGAGTGATGTCTCTGCTTGTTGCAGGGGGGTTGGACTTGATGACCTGTGGAAGTTCCTTCCAGCCCAGTATATTCTATGATTCTAAGGTGAGCTTTTGCTCCCAGCATCACTGCATGGCCCCAGGTACTCCCCTGCAAAGTCAAGGCACTTGGATGAAAGCACGTGGGACAAGCTGAGCCTGCCTCTCTACATCCATGTTGCACATGAAGGCAGTGCCCTCATGCTCACAAACAAGTAAGAGAACAACAACAGGGTGTGTTAGCACACAAAGAACAGTAAAGAAAGCTAGAAACAGTTTTCACCAGGCAGCAACACAGCCTTGAGCACATAGTTTGGCTCCTCCCTGGCAGCCACGCTGCCCTTTGCCAAGCTCCTGTCCCTTGGCCAGCAGCTGCTGGGACACGGGTATACAAGGGACAGCACATCTAGCCCTGGGCAGCTGAGCCCACACAATTAACATTTCAACATCCGTGCAGTTGCTGCATCGCAAAACCTCAGCATTCATCATTCTGTCATACCAGCGAACCCAAAGCAAGTTAGCCTGAAATTTTTCGGACGAGCTCCCTCGCTGCTGGCTCTCCAAGCCCCACAGATCCACCAAAGGACTAAGCAGTTGAGACGTTCCATTTAGCTGAGGGTTTGCTTCTTTGCAATCTCTGTTGAGCCCATCAAAGGTCACAGTGACTCCCTGGCTGGGACAGCGCATCCCCGCGTTAATGTAGGCATAGTCACACTCAGGCTGTTTTCAGAGCAGACGAATTCACATATCCTGGGCAGCGTGCTCCTGCCCATGGTTACTGAGGGATTACCCAAGGTTTCTCCAGCTGTTGGCTCATCCCCGACCTCCATTTTCTTCATGCCTGTGGTCAGACCAAAGCTAGTGGAGAGGCAGCACAGGAGCCTGCCAGCAGCTGAAGGTTTGCCACCAGTTACTTGGAAAATGTGTAACCGTCAGCAATGGGAGCTGGGCAGGGGCCACCTCGGATCCCACCCACCGCCCGAGGACACCACGCTACTTCCCAGCAGTACTAAGTACTCCCTTTATGGCCACCTGCAGCCTTGCTGTCACCAATCCAAACACAGCTGGAGAGCATGAGGGAAAGAGGTTCACATCAGTGCCCTTCCCTCACTACCCTATCCCCATGGCCAGCCCTGACCAGACTGCATCAACACCAGCACAAACAGACCCTTCTGAGCCCTCACCAGCACAGAAGCCATCAGACCCAAAGCATTTACTGAAATCCCCTTATACCTTTCCTTGAAGGAGCTGGGGTTGTTCTGTTGGGAGAAGAAGAGGCTGGGGGGGAGACCTCACTGCTCTCTGTAACTCCAGCCTCCCTTCAGGTAGTTATGGGGGTGTTGGCCTCTTCTCCCTAGTGACTAGTGATAAGACTTGGGGAAATGGGGTCAAATTGTGCCATGCGAGGTTCAGCATGGATCTTAGGAAAAACTTCTTCTCAGAAAGAGTGCTGAGGCCTTGGAACAGGCTGCCCAGGGAGAGGGTGGAGGCACCATCCCTAGAGGGGTTCAAAAATTGAGTAGACACGGTGTTTTAAGAGATGGGATCATAGATTCATTCAGGTTGGAAAAGATCCTTGGAATCATTGAGTCCAACCATCAACCCTACTCTACAAGTTCACCCCTAAACCATATCGCCCAACACCACATCAAAGCAACTTTTAAACTCATCTAGGGATGGGGACTCAACCAACAGCCTGGGCAGCCCAGTCCAGTGAAAGACCACTCTCTCCATGAAGAATTTTTTCCTAATGTCTAATCTAAACCTACCCTGTTGAAGCTTGAAGCCCTTCCCTCTGGTTCTGTGTCACTAATGACCTGTGAGAAGAGACCAGCATCAACATCTCTACCATGTCCTTTCAGATTGCTGTGGAGAGCAATGAGGTCTCCCCTAAACCTCCTCTTCCTCAAACTAAACATCCCCAACTCTCTCAATCTCTCCTCACAAGATTTATTCTCCAGGCCCTAAAGGATGGTTGGACTTTTGGACTTGACAATCTTGAAGATTGTTTCCAACCTTGATGATTCCACAGTTCTTTTAAATAAGCCATTCTGCAGCCTCAAACCAGCACAGAGCATCACTGTCAGCAAAGAAGCTGCAGTACAGCTCAGCTTTTAGGAAGTTAAGAAAACCAAAAGACAACACAGGAAAACACACAGAGCTCACACTGTGACATGTGAGACCACATCTGGAGTATTGTGTCCAGTTCTGGGGCCCTCAGTTCAAGAAGGACAAGGAGCTGCTGTAGGGAGTCCAGCGTAGAGCAATGCAAATGAAGGAAGTGGAGCACCTCCCTTATGAGGAATGGCTGAGGGAGCTGAGTTTCTTTAGTTTGGAGGACACCGAGGGGTGACCTCATTAATGTCTATAAACATACAAAGGGTGGGTGTCAGGAGGATGGAGCCCAGCTCTTCTCAATGCCATCTAGTGATAGGACAAGGAGCAATGGGTGCAAGCTGGAACATAGGAGGTTCCATACAAGTATCAGACAGACCTTCTTCCCAGTGAAGGGGGTAGAGCACTGGAAGGGGCTGCTCAGCCAGGTTGTGGAGTCTCCTTCTCTGGAGATGTTTAAAACCCACCTGGACATGTTCCTGTGCAACTTGGACTAGGTGATCCTGCTGTGGCAGGGGGACTGGACGATCTTTCGAGGTCCCTTCCAATCCCTAATGTTCTGTGACCTCCCTGAACATCTCCCTCCATACAGGGGTTCTGAGCAAAGCCCTTTCCAGGATAAGGAATTCATTCCTTGTACCAGCCTGTACTCCCTATGCAAGTCCCCGCAGCTGCAGGTTTCTGTTAATCCAGACTTTCTGAATTAACGGTAAAATGTGCAAAATCTCTGCTTAAGAACCTAACGTCTGTATTTGTATTGCAGCACGAAGAGAGGGTTTTGTTGTTGGTTTTTGGTTTGGTTTTTTTTTTTTTTTTTTTTTTTATGGTGAAAAAGAGCTTGCAGAGCCTTGTGGGCAGTGTTCGTA
>JAOXOE010000745.1:15401490-15412100 GCA_028565055.1 Phoeniculus purpureus
GGACTCTCAGAAGCTATATGGCCTGCATGTAATGGCAAGTGATCTTAGGGGTTTTGTTGTTGTGTGGTGTTTGGTTTGGTTTTTTTTTTTTTTTTTTTTTAAGGTGAACAAGAGCTTGCAGAGCCTTGTGGGCAGTGTTCGTAAACACAACACTTACTCTGGCACAATCTATGCCGTTTGCTTTAACAGAAACAGAACCTGATCATTCTGCATCCAAAAAAATCGCAGCACAACATTTGTTTGTTTTTCCTCCAGACAGAAGCTGCAACTCATTTTACGTGCTGTACCCCAGAGCTCCTGTTCGCTGCGAGCAGGACATTGTTTTCTTGGGGGTTTGTTTTTTAGACAGCACGGAAAAGAAAAAAAAAATAGGAGAGGGTGTCACTGCAAACACATCAACATGTACCGTAAAAATGAAAACAAGCCTGATTAACAGAGTTTAACTCAAGCTTCCAAGTTTCTTATCAGTACCTGGGACGTATCTGGAAAGGGAGCTTTCCCACCCCTAAAGGAAGTGCCAGGGGTGTTCCCCACTCCCAAGGGTAGGCAAGGTTGGGTGGTTTGTCCTGTTGTGATTTAAATACGACGTGATCCTGCCTTGGTGCAGCAAAGTCTGCTCTGAGCATGCCAGTACGTGTCAGCTTCCCCTCTGCTCGCTCAGACAGCAGCTGCCTCTGTGCACAGTTCAAAACTCTTTGACGATTGAAGCCAGCTCACTGCGCTCAGGTTAGAGCACAAAGCAGACTGCACTGCTCGTTATCAGAACCAGCATTTCCACCCCACACCACTTGTGAATGCTGTGCATTTAGATCAAACAGGCCTTGGGCATCGCTTTTACATGCCTACCTCCAAGCTTGCTGGTACTAGAAAACCTCTCTTCAGTGTCATCATCTGAGGATAAAGACACGAGACTTCCCGTTCTCCAAGGACTGCCAGTCTCCTTAAACATAAATCTGCTGTTGTGCAAAAAGCACCGTCTCTAAGGGTTTCTATCGCAAAAGGAACAAGGAAAATAGCCCAATAACCGAGAAAATGGAGCAGTTTCCCAGATTGGCGTGTTAAAGCAATATAAGGCAATTATGTGGTTGGGTGAAGGTAAGGAAGAGAGCAAAGGCAGAAGAAGTTAAGGGGTTTGGAACAGAAGGGAAAGTCTGGTTTGGGACTACAGCAGCATCCTCAGAAATTGCAGACTGAAGGGGCTGCCTAGGACACAGCTCAACAGCCAGCGACGTGATGCGACGGGCATAACCCCACAGCGCTCCGGATCAACCGGTTAGCGGAAACATACAGAAATAGCCAGCAATGTTCCTCACAAGGTACCAACTGCACCACGGGAGTGGGGGGAAAGGAAAGGACTCAATTTTTTGAGAAGTACCATACGTTTGATTCTGACAACAGTCAGAGCCGTGACAAAACCTCCTGTGTTTTTCTCAACAATTAAGCAATTCACAGGCCATTCCATTTACACTTTTTTCACAAGCAAGTGTAATGTTGTCCCATTAAACAGGCAGCGAGCAGCACCATCCCACAGGAATCATTTCATTATGTCTCTAAGTGCAGGGCAGCAGCACACACAGCATGTGTGAGGCACTGGGTGGTCTTATTTCCACTACTCTAATATCTAAAACCACAATAAGGTGGCTGGATAAACACCAAGTCCCAACTTTAAACCTGCTGCTAGAACCTCAGAGGTTTAAGTTTTTCTAAGGTGATGTGGAGCAGAGCCCCTACCACCCGATTTGGGGCCCGTCCTACTGATTTAGAGCTGCTGGGCATCTGGTGCAGGGCTTGGGGGATAGATCACATTTATTAACTGTTCAGCTTGGAGCTATCAGCTCACGGCAGACACTTTATAGTTAAGCAAGTGATGAGAATCATTAAGGCAGCACTGAACTGGGGCCACGGAGAACGCCTTTGGTTAATCATATTAGCAAATGGCCTCGCCATTTCCTATGCGGGGTTGGGAAATCATCCAGAGGGAATGTGTTGCCTAGAGAAAGGCAAAATGGCAGGGAAAGATCAGGCTTTAAAACATAAAAACTAAAAAGTGCACAAACCGAAGGCGCTGCTGCCCTGCCCCTGCTGCTCTCTGCTGCTTCTAGAGCTGGAGCATCTGCTGGGGAAGCAGCAAGGCTGGAGGGAGAGGGCTGTGTGCTAGGAGTGTGGCAACATTCAGATTAAGGGACTTTACGGCAACTCTGATGCGTGAAATCACTCTCACCCCTTTCTTCAGCTGCAACGAGCACAGTGGATGGTGAAGGGGGAGGACGCAGAAGCACTGCAACTCCAGGAAAGCTCCTGTCGCAGCGTTATCCCCGACAAAACCAACAGACTCGCCCGGCATTACTCTGAACAGGATTAGCCCAAACACACCGGATACGTAAACCAACAACAAAACAAGTTCTCTTTCCCAGGACTGACTAAAGAGAGCAATTCTCTCTCCTTTTTCTCAGTATGACTGGGGACAAGCAAGCCCTCCTGCAGAAATTACTCGCACTTGACGCGTTATTGCTAATCGGCGGTGCAGCGCGCGTTTCCCTAGCAGAGTCATATAAAACGTGCTCGGGTCAGGATGCTGAGGCTGCATTCGTGATCCTGTACAGTTACAGTATTAGTAAAGTATTTACTAAATTGACTACCACCTCCTTGAAGTTAAATTCGCTGACAGATAAACTGAGCATAACCTCTGGCATTTTCAGACGTTTTCTTACGGAGAGAGAGATTTTGCATGTTTTTGCACGCTCGGCCCTTTCCAAAATGCTGATTTGGTCTCTGATATCGAGGCTTACTCACCCCCTCGAAGGTACAAAAGAAAGGTAGCGGTAGCTTGCATGTGGGTGAACGAGACTTTAATATCTAGAAGAGCACAAAACTCACCCTTTAGGAGTTTATTTTAGATTCAAAAGCTGGAAAAGAGCACTAAGGATTCTGCACTATTTCTGCATTGGTTGAAAAAGCTCAGCTGAGGAGAGATTGAAAAGAAGGGGGGGAAGATATAAAAAGAATATTATTTGCATAGTCATAAATCATTATAAAACAATTATTCCGTAGCAAAAAAGCACTCGTTTCACAAGGGCAATCTAGCTTCACGAGAGTGCACTATCTGTTAGCATCCTAGTCTCAAAACAGACATCTCTGGACAGATTTGTTACAGTTTTGTAGATGCTAATGTGTAAACAGATTGTAAAATTATTTTGGGGGCCTATAATAGGATTTAATGTGTTTAAGAGGTAGCCTTATACCTCTTCCACAAAGAGGCTTACAATATGGTGAGACTGTATCGCAAAAAATATAATGCTTTTAACAGATAAATCCTCCTGGCAAAGGCTGTAATCTTTCAAACTTAATTGGTGAACTCATTAACGAACAACTGCCACTACAAGAAGAAAGACCATTGTCAGCGACTTATCGGGCAACGAGATAACAAACTTAATTATATTGTTTTCAGTGGATTTACATTTGCTTCCTTTAGGACACTAGATTTTTCCAAACATTATTTCCTCAGCTGTATACGATGATTTCCACACACACATCCCCCCCGTCCCTCTCCAATAACAGAAAACCCACCTTATCCACAAAAAATATGGCAAAAATAAAACCCCTCCAAAACCCCAGACAAACACCAAAGCCTCCCAGCTTTGAACGAAGCACACCGCAGTCCTAAAAGTTCTGTCTTTATTATCTACTTGTAAAAAGTTATAAGCTTGTAAACTAGTTAATTTACGAGCCATGTTAATCATTTGTTCCCATTTGATCTGAGGTTTAGCAAACACTGTTTCCTGGGACATAGGAGGATAATTTGCAGGTCCAGCTTGGCTCTTGAGGGGGCACCGACTAATTTGATGCCATAACATGACATTGATGGCAGGAACACGCTAATGACCGAACTGCTCGATGCTCCTGTCAGCCTGTCGCTGCAAGTTTCTTCTTATTGCCAAAAAACAAACCCACAAGAGAAGAGTGCAGAGTGGTCCTACTAATTATTCAGACATGCACTATAATGAGAATCTTAGCGCTCCCTTCCAACGAAGGAAGCACTCACTAAAGCTCCCATTTGTCTGATACGGTGGCTGATTAGAATTTGTTTCTTGAATAGTAAAACTGCAGCTTAAAATAAAGCCGAAAGGATAAACAGCCTTTTATTCTGCATAAAACTCAGAAAGTGGCCATTTCTGGTTTGAAGTTGGGGGGGAGTTGTCATTTATTTACACCAGGAGAATAGAAAATCAGATTAATTTTTAATAGCACTCCTCAAACAACATATACATCTTCATGGAGTTTCACTGTCTGCAGCAGCCAGGACATCAATTCTGCAGACAAAGGGTGGCTCCAAAGGTATCTCTGAGGACTAGTGACAATTTCTAGATCAGAAACTCGCAGCAGATAGATCACGGGTTGGAAAGAAAACCTCATTGCAGATTATATCATTAGAACTGATTCATCAGCAGGAACTTCTGTAAGGACTTTAAGAACTGGATACAAGTGACGGTGCTCTGGTGGGGGGATTGGACTAGATTATCTGTTGAGGTCCCTTCCAACTCCTAATATTCTGTGACTTTTGATAAGGACTTTTCATAATGACTTTACATATTGCTCAAAGATCTGAATGTCATCACAGAAAACAAGAAAAATCAAGTAAGAAAAGCCCAACGGTGTTTTCTAGATTCCAAATTATTCCTTGAAGTTCTGCTCCAGCACAGCCTAGGGATCGTACTTTGCCTTCCCATCTCTCTTGCTTTCACAGCTCTGTAACGTTCGAAAGCCTCTGCAGCGCCACAGAATCGCAATCCTCAGCCAGGCCAACAGACTCCGTGTCTTACGTTAAATATACAGACTACAGATGCATTACAGCCCTGTAAAAGAGCCTGAATTTCTAAGGATAACACACTTAGCTCTTTCTGAAAAGCAAACCCTTCTAAGAGCATTTCAAGTGGGCCACCCAAAGCCTAGCGCACGCTCCTGAGTCATTTAGAAAAACGTAATAAACTCGAAAGTGTTAGACACAAAGGTGAAGGAGACACGCGCTCCACCACCACCCCAGGACGCTTTGAAAGCCATTACCCGTTAATAGCTCTCTGGTGGTCTCCAGGAATTCAATCAGCGGTCTCCCCTCGTATTCTCTATCTGTGCAGGAAAAGCCACAGCTACATTAGGAACATATTGGCAGTCTACGGTCAGGGGGATCCCCCGGCACAGATGTGAGCAGCTCTGGGAGGAACCTCAGCCCGTCTACACAGGCTTTACTTGCTCCCCTCGCAGATAACCATCTGTATTTGGGAGGGGGTTCATTTCCACAGAGTTTGATACCTATAGTGCTCATGCTGTTATGGTGTATCCACCCTTTCTGACGTGGAGTGATAGCAGAGGAACTGCTGCACAGTGCCAGAGAGCAGTGGGTTGATCCCATCACAGCCAAGCACCCAAGCATGACCTTCACCCTGTACCAGGGTCCCTTTGCAAATCACTGTAGACCCCCCTTGCAGCACAGGCTACCTGTGGAAACCACAATGCAACTGAGCACTGAGCACCCTGCTCACAGCCCCAGACACTCCAGAAATCAATGTCAGAGTAACTTTTACCAAGCGCAGCACCACCAATCTGCTCGAGTAGCACAACTGCTGAGGTGAAAGCGAAGGCACATGTTTGGGGAGCCAAACCCATGTAACGTAAATACTGGGTACACGCTGTTACATGTCACTTTGCAGCGCAACATGCAAAGGGCACATGAATCATTAGCGAGATAACAGTCCTGGCACCTACCCCAGAAATACCTCAGTCAGCACCCAGCAGGAAAGAAGAGATGAAAAAGAAGAGATCCCAGAATCATAGAGGGAGGCACAGCTCCCACAGAAAGATCCACTTTACTGCGTTCACCTCTTTGGAAAACAGAGGTTCTGTAACCGAGATACGGCATCGCTAACGTTTTCCACATGGCTGGGGACGGATTGGTGAGCGGCCTTCTCCTAAACAACAGCATCTCTTTGTGCCAGCTGTTGGAAAATTGAAGACACGATGCGTTTTGCACTCTGTTCTCATAAACCCCCAATATTATTAATTCAGAGGAGGAGGAGAAGAGAGTCATCGAGTTTATTTCCAAGCAGATGATGCCATGCTCAACCACGTTGTGTGGACATGCTGCAGTAGCCTCCTCGCCCAGCATGCCGGAGTGTGAAGAACGATCCTTTTATATCCACAGCATGACTTGGCCAACTTTAAAACGCAACAACTAAAAACTCCAACGTCCTTCTGTCAGTTTAACTGCTAATTTGCAATGGATTCGGTTACACTTCCCGTTTAAGGCAAGTTCTCCCTGAGTGCTGGCTAAGAAATCTTGGGCAAGAGGAAGCAGCAACCACCAAAGAATTAAAACAAATTTTAATAACATCTATAAAAAAAAAAATCTCACCCACAATTTGGGAAAGGAGGTGAGAGCCCTCCTGCTGTCCTCTACCCCAGCTCTGCAGCAGGAAGACAGCATCAGCCCTGCAGTCTCCATGGATCCTGGTGGAGATCCACCCTAAGGCTAAAAAGAATCTGCTGTGAGGGTGCCAGGCATCCAGGAACATCAGAAAGGAAGTCTGTCCCCTCCTTTTCCTGCTACCTCTGAAGATGACTCAGAGGTTGACTCAGAGGTAAGTGAGGCACAAAGGATGCTGTTCCCTATCAGAGCACAGAGAAGATACTCTCCCTCATCCACAACAAGGACCATCTCCCACAACAGATTCACACCCCAAACCTCGTGATCCGGGTGCTCTAGCAAGTTTCCATACAAGCTAGATGGATCACTATAACGTGGCTCCCTAGGCTATGAGCTCTCCAAGGCCATCTCACACTGAAGATTGTCCCTTAGGTCTCAAAGAAGGCCAAGCGAGGAGAATCTTAAGCATGACGACTTGATTGCAAAGTGAGATGCTAACTGAACTTTATAAACCAGGTGGGAACCAACTAACTTATTTAGGTCTTTAAAACTGATGAAGTTCTATGGGTTGGTAAGAGCAATATCAGGATCACAATTAATCAGGATTGAAGCAGGCACACAGTTTGGGAAAGCATTAGCTCAACCGCCTTGTGTCTCTCTACTCACTCAGAGCTACACTTTAGAGCAGCTTTTCTCCCACTTGTCCCCATCTCCCTTTTCTCTTCGGGCAAGAAAAGATGAGGAGTAGCATCACTCAGCTACTGGTACCAGCTCTATGGAAGCAGCAGATGCTCTCTGCATGTTAAAGCACTAAACTAGTTTCAGTTTTATTAGAAACACAACTTAACTAACTATAGGATAAAAAAGTTAACCTAAGTTGACTATTCTGCTTCCTGTATGTTGGTCACATGGAAGAAGTGCTCATTCAAGCATGGCCTAAACTGGGCAGAAACCTACGTATGAATTCATTCCAAAGACTGGCTTCATGCTCAGCAGAAGTTGCTAGTAAAATAAAAGAAGTATTAGTTTTATTGCACTGATCCCAACAGGCTGCACTAGCTCATAACCCTCTGCATGTCCTTCCAGGCACTGACCACCAAGCCACAGCCTGGGGAAGGAGACAAAGTACAACTGCAAGACAGGAGCTGGACAGAACAGCAGGAAGGTTTGGTTTATCTGAACCAGCAAGCAGTGAAGAAGAGAACTGGTGGTTACTGGTCCTGTGAAATCCCAGAGACACCCTGAAGAAAATTGGATGAAGCTAACTGCATGAAGGAAGGCTATTGGTAAAAGAATCATCTCGATCTTGAAGAGGCATCACACCTCCACTTGGCACCTCTTCGCATCCTTCTTTGATCACCTCAGGACAGAAAACATTAAACTCATTTAACATGAGTCAAAACACCTATTTGTCTCTCTGATAAAGTTCCTCAGCTGTTTGAGTTTTCCCTGAGCAAGACAGTCCCCATCACGCTGAGGTGACAGAGGTGACAGAGGAGCCTTTGCTATAACCCACAGTACATGCTGGCTGAGGCAAGCAAAGCTCCTGCCTTCACATACAGAAGTGTTTTATTTTAGAAGCGAAAGAGACAGGTTTGTGAAGATGATGTTGCCTTTGGGCTTCTGGGATTTTGTTTGTTTGTTTTTTTTAAATAATTTAGTGAGTTATGCCTCCATGCAACATATGAAGGCGATTTGATGTGGTAATTACCTACTATATTTGACAAGGTAATTAATGTAGCAAAATACCACTGTACAACGTGTAAATTTAGTTTGCCATCGTTTAAGCTTGTGTCTGCTTAACAAACTGCTCTGCCCATAAAAAAAGGATGGAAAACTCCCACCTGTGCCTATTCTGTCATCCAGAAAGTGAACGGACTGACCTCCAGCTTTAACTACTACACTCCTGCCCCAACAGATATTCTCCAGCAGGACCAAAGGACTCTAAAAATTAATAAGAGAAAATGAGCAACTTCTTCCAAGAGAAGTACAGGACCTCACAGAGATCTTTTAACGCCTCAGCTAAAAATACCTGAGATTTGGACATCAACCTTTGCTTACAGCTTAAGAATAAAATGACCTCGAAACCTGTTTTCGGAAACTCCCCTCTAACGTGTCCGATAGATCAGCCTGAAACAAAGGTTTGCGCTCCTTTTGGAAAATGAAAACCAGTAGCGCCACTGAGAAGATGCTCAAAAGTTTTCCATCACTTTAAATGCTCTAATGATTTTGTCTCTAGCTAAAGCCACCCGAGCGTGCAGTGACATCAAGGAGAAGGCAAAGACGCACGTGCAAAACTCAAGAGAAGCCAACAGGAACAAACTAAATACTGCAAATATTATTAGAGCTAAGAAAGTAAAATAGTGTTGAGCATCCAAGACTTTCAGTCTATGAACGTGGGCCTGTGGAAAATACAACCACATTCTTGACTTGGGTTTGAAGTGCTCAAAAATCAAACCAGAAGCCTTCCCTGGTTACAGCAAGACCTTCAATAAGTTATCCAGCAGCATAACAGCTTGCATTGCTGCTGCCACTGTTTTCATGAGAGAATGCCCTCAAAAGTTGGAAATAATCCCAAATACAGCGTAAATCTGTTTGCTGGTAAGAGTAAGAAAGATGAACATACAAACAACACAAGCATCCACGCAGCAAACCCAAGAGGGTGACAGAGCACTGGAACAGATTGCCAGAGGCCATTGTGGAGTCTCCTTCTCTGGAGATGCTTGAAACCCACCTGAGTATGTTCCTGTGCGACTAGATTTAGGGGATCCCGCTGTGGCAGCAGGCTTAGATCTTTCTAAGTCCCTTCCAATCCCTACTGTTCTGTGATTCTGTGATACAGAAGCAGAGGTATCCCATCTGTTACCCCATGTTTATCTATATCTTATGCTATTATCCTCAGGTCCCCTTCTAACAGGAAAACCCCAACACTGTTCTGAAACCTTCATTGCCAAAGGAACCCCTGGAAATGCAGCAAGGACCTGCTGTCTGAAGCTACTTTCAAACAGCTCTGCCTCTGCACTAGGGGTAATTCCACTGCAGTCACCACTGCACGCACCAGAAACACTCTTGAATCCTCCCAAACAAAAATGAAGGCTTATGTGATGACTACTAGAGAGCAGCAAAGCCAAACAAAACTCCTCCCACCCTTAATCCAAGGAAATTTAGAAAAGTGCTTTCAGAAGAAGACAGCCCCCAAAAGAGAAACACTTGAGAGAACATCAACCTATTTCTTCTTAACCAGATGCAACCCACTTCATAGCACTTGTTCCTCCACCGTTGAGAGCAAGACTGACATTAGGACACAGGTGCTTCTCAGAAGAGGGGCTACAAAGAAGTGTATGAGGATGTCTTTCCTGTGCTTTCATTACCCATTTCACAAGAAAATGCTTGTTTAGGGCATCCTTGGCCACCGCACCAAGCAGTGCTCATAGTCCAGCTCCTGGGTGCAGCTAGTGACACAGACAGATCCCCCTGCCCAACAAACCCACAGACCACATCATGGATTTCATCAGCATTATCAAGCCCCACCCAGGGTGCCCCCCCCTTGTTTTCACCTACCCTTTCCTTCCTTCATTTTACTACCTAGGACCCCAGAGAGGCACCTGCCAGAGGAAATGTGATTGCAGCACCTTTCACACCCTAGCATGAAGTACTAGGCTGAAGAAAAAGCTTCTCTCCACAGGTTCTTCTACTAGTAGCAGTTTTGATTAAGGGGAGGTGTGAAGCAAAACCCAACGTTTGAGAGAACTGGATTAAAAAACAGTAAGGACATAAAAAGAGCACTTTCTGTGAGGGAGACACATTTGAACGATTTAGCAGGCAAGAAAGTCTTGGCTTGCAGTTGAGCAGAGCAGCTGCCAAGCACTTTCTTGGACAGGGAAGGCCACACCAGTGCAGCAGTGCTTGATACAGGAGCACAACTAGAGGCTGGGATGGGATGAGCTGAGACACCCTTCCCAACCAGTGAGGAAGAAATCCACCTGATAACCATGGGATACCTGTAAATATGGGAAGGAACTTCTTCCCAGTGAGGGTGACAGAGCACTGGAAGGGGCTGCCCAGGGAGGCTGTGGAGTCTCCCTCTCTGAAGACATTTAAAACCCACCTGGATGTGTTCCTGTGTGACTGGATCTAGGTGATGCTGCTGTGGCAGGGGGATTGGACTAGATGATCTTTCAAGGTCCCTTCC
>JAOXOE010000745.1:15417055-15429315 GCA_028565055.1 Phoeniculus purpureus
CGATCTCCTCTCCTCTCCTTCCCCTCCCCTCCCTTCTTTTCTAGCTTGTGAGATCAGGGAAACTCTTTCAGCAAAGCCTCCTCGGGGCTGATTTGCTTTTTAAAGGTCTGCGCTGCATTCCCGGTGTTTATACAGATGTTGGCTGAGTGATGGTCAGCAAAACACAACTGAGTATCCGTGACCTGACACAACACAAACACCACAGTACTTATGGTGAGACCGTTGCTCTGTAATTTATTGGCTGACTGCATTAATTTCCTGCATCTGATCTGGTTCTAATTCTGGCTGCTGAGGTTGGGATCTGAAATTTGTAGCCCAACACGAGGCCTTTTAGAGTTTGAGCAGCACACAGCGAATTCCAGCTCGCAGGAAAAGAGGCCGTCCCAAAAGGGAGCACACAGGGGTGAATCCGGGTCCGTTCAGCATCTGGATGTCTTTATTGCCAGATTTGAGACCTTCCTGCTAGCGAGGAGCAACTGGGCAAAGAGCACCTCTGAAGCCTCTCTCTGCTATACCTGCTTCGATGCTCAAAAAGGACCTCTGCAGTGGGAAGGCTCATACGGAAGAGGGGAAGAAATTAGCAGTCCCACATGCAAGAATAATTAAAGAAAAATAAAATGTGTGAAGTGCTTCAACTGCAGAAGCTCCTCCTTGTTAATCAAAGCAGGGAAACAAAGGGCTCCCTTAAAAATCACCTCTATGGTAGATGTAATAGCAGAATTATAACAATTAAAAGTCATTAAAGAGACTCATTTAGAACACACTGTTTAGATAACAACAGCTTTCTGAAACCCTCGTAACAGAGGTTCGACTTTTTAATCGCTCCTCTGCAGTAACTCGCCCAACTTCAGAATAACTGCGGATTTTTAATTTTTATACATCCGAAAGAGCGTAAAAGCAAAACCCATAAATTTCTGTGCTAACTCCAGCTGTTAAATGTTGGTATTTTGTCTTAAAGAGGAAAAAAAAAAAAGAGTTCAAAATCTGTTTCCTTAAACCAAGGAAATGTGGAAAAAGGCCATCCTGCCAGTGGAAACATTCAACAGCAGAAAGCTCACGCTGCGGTTTCTTGCCGAGGCAGCAAACTTCTCTAAAAGGGAAGTTACTGCCAACTCAAATACTGTTTGCTTTCACACCCAAGAACAAACTGTGTGCATGGTGAAGGCTTCCTGAGGGCTCAATGCAGCTGGAGCATGCTGAATAAAGGTAACTAATGTCAAAGCTACTGTAAACTTGTTCTCATTTTTCTATCAGCAAGTTATCGGCGATGGAAACAAGACTATTATTCTGCCATCCTTCCTTTAACTCAAGGAAACAAAAAGAGAAAAGTGAACTTTTATTTACCCTCCTCATTTTTATCTCTCATTTTTTACCCTCATTTTCATCCGGTCGTTTATTGTTTAGGGTATTTTCTTGTTGCCGTTTCTAAGCCACAGGGGCTTGTTTGCCAAACTCTCCCCTGCCCTTCAGAGGGGAAAGGGGACAGGTCAAGCTGAGCTTCACAAGCACAATAAAGATGAATTTCCAGGGCTGCATACAATATGCAGCAAGGTTCCTCTCCCCGAGCAGGAAATGCACAGGGAGGGTTTCACTGCAACTTGACAAATTGGAGGCAGAAAGCCATGCCAAAGCAAACATCGTTACTGGGAGGGCTCAGCTCTTAACGAAGATGACAGTTCGATGGGTGTCCCCTAGCACGGCCAGGGACGGTCACACTGCTGTTACGCAAGTGGGGTGTGCGGTTACTCGCTGGAGCCTCTGTGAAGAGCTGGGAAAGAACTGCTTCTGTGGGGTAAGAGCAGGTAGCGGCATCCCCATCTGGCACTCCTTGCTGCACACACTATTAGAAGTGCTATCGTTTTCAAAAACACGTATACAAGAGCTTTTTTCCTCCTCAAGAAGCACGCCTCAAAGTTAAAAGCCTGAACTCTACTGTGTTTACAGAAAAGGCTTTTCCCCCCCTTCCTTGCTCATAAAAGAAACCCAAGAACACGGGGCTATTGTGACAGCATAAGATAATAGCAGTTTCATCGACGATTCCACTTTGAAATCAATAGTTATATTATTTGGAAATACAATGAAGGAAGGAATTTAGACTCTTGTAACATCTAAAGGGAAAAAAAAAAAACACCAAACACAATCCAATCCTGCCTTCCCTCTTGTAGCCAGCTGGCATACCCAGAATCAAACACAGTTAATCATTTAAAGGAAGAATCCTTTTCAAAGTAGAAAATCACACTGTTTATTCCAGAACTCCTACTCAATACTATTTTTTTCTGTGTACTAGTGCCTAACACAACACGCTGAAATGGCATAAGGCAGAAACGCAGCTTTATGAAAGAAACCGGGAGCTCGAGCAAACGGACGAGTCTACTTTGGAGTCAACTCTTGGCCTTCAGCTGAGCTCACACAGGGCTGTTCACAAAAATCACAGAACATTAGGGATTGGAAGGGACCTCAAAAGATCATCCAGTCCAATCCCGCTGCCACACCAGGATCACCTAGACCAAGTCGCACAGAACCGTATCCAGGCGGGTCTTAAACGTCTCCAGAGAAAGGGACGCGGAGTTAGCACCACCCTGACCTTTCCCACCTCAACACAAACACTTGCAGCCCCACAAAACTTAGCGGCCTGCTGCCTTCCTGTGATTTTGCCATCAAAAAACGGGTCAAAAGAGAAGTTATGACACAGAGCATTAAGCATTAGCCCCCTGCATGCGGGAAGAAGAAAGCTAATCTTGCCTTTCGAAGGAGGGAAGATAAGAATTTGTCAGCTCTTCTGATAACAGAGCTGCAAAATAAAGATGCTTCTCGCCAGGTCCCCGCAATGATTGATGCTGCATCGCCTCCCTCCTCCATCACTCCCTACCTTGTCTGGTCGCCAGTGTAAAACCAGGCAGCCACGGACACGCAGGCGGATCTCGCACCTTCTCAGGCCACAATTCTCCAGTGCCGGGCGGCTGCCAATGTCCTTGCAACCGCCGGTAAACAGGCCACAAGGTTCAAGTTAACTGCAGAGCGTTACTACACTGAACATCTGGTCATGAATGAACGGATTGCCCACTAACTCTCAGCATTGGGCAGCTGATGAAAAATTCAACATTTTCCTTGTTGGCACAGTTGTTTTGGAGAATTCTCTAGAGCTTCCTGAATTATATTAAGAAAATTTCACTGCAGCAATCTGTATCTGTGAGAACAGCTGGTGTTGAAAGGGATCTGCTGCACTCGGTGTGCTGGGGGACCTCCTGTTGGATCATGCTACTCTTACTACGTTTGTCCTTGAAAACTTAGCTCTGCCACGAGGACCCGCAGGCAGGACTGGGAAACTTTGACAAGACAGGGCAAAAGAGGAAAAGGTTGCATTAGGCTGAGGGAGCTGGGTCTCTTCAGCTTGGAGGAGACTGAGGGGAGACTCCACTAACGTCTATAAATACGTGAAGGGTGGGTGTCAGGAGAACGCAGCTGGGCTCTGCTCAGTGGCATCTAGTGACGGGATGAGGGGCAATGGGTATGAGCTGGGACAGAGGAAGTTCCACATCAATCTGAGAAGCAACTTCTTCACAGTGAAGGTGACAGAGCACTGGAAGGGGCTGCCCAGGGGGGTTGGTTATGGAGTCTCCTTCTCTGGAGATATTTAAAACCCACCTGGACACATTCCCATGTGACTTGGTCTAGGTGGTCCTGCTCTGGCCAGGGGAATGGAGTAGATGATCCTTCCAGGTCCCTTCCAGTCCCAATGTTCTGTGATTCTGTGAGAGTCAGGTGTGACAAAACATGGGTAGCTTTTAATTTGCATCACATTTTCAGAGACAAAAGCACTTTGCAAAGTTGTTGTTATTGTTTTATGGACAAAGAGCGGAGCTCCGGAGGAGGTCTGTAATCTGCCCAAGGCTGGGCAGGGGAGGCAGTGGCAGAACAACAGCCAACTACCCCATCACCAGATCACCTGCCTTTGTTTCAGTATCTTCTTCTAGATTGGCTTGAAAACCTTCCGACAAAAACATCTGATTCTGGAAGAGCCCTGGGGCAGAGGAGGAAAGGCTTCCTTAGTGGCTTCTGAGAAATGACAGGCTGTGGGGCTGGCATAACAGCGCAGGCAAAGGGGTAGTGTGGGGAAGATGGCAAAGTCTGCCAGACCCCCACGTGTTGCTGAGGTTGCCAGAAATGGGGTTCTGAAGGGGGCTGAGCTGGAGAAAAATCAAAGCAGAACACAATGGGTGTCTGTATGAATAGCGATTTAAAAAACCCTGCAATGAAACCACCACTAACCTTAAACTCATCCAAAATAATCTACGTTCCCATTTTTTCTGCTCATGGCTGAATTTATTCTTGTTATATAGTAAGAGATGTCTTTATTTATGAAAATCACAGAATGTCAGGGATTGGAAGGGACCTCGAAAGATCCAATCCCCCCACCACAGCAGGATGCCCTAGATCCAGTCACACAGGAACATATCCAGGAGAGTTTTAAATATCTCAAGGGAAGGAGACGCCACAACCTGGAAGATTTAACCTGGTGAAAAAGCAACGCACAGAAGCTGTCTTGTAAGTGAGGGTGCCTGTTCACAAAACAAGAACGGGTCAAGAACTCACCACTAAATGCACAAAGTTCCACGTGCTTTATCAAAGTAAACCTGCAATAAACTGGGCCAATGCAAAATCAAGAGGCACAGACAAATCAGGGTAAAAAAGGATCCCAGAAATGAATGTCTTGCGAGTGATGTCACCAAAGCCAGTGGGTAGGTACAGGCTGCTGTGTGGGAAATCAGCGAGAGCACAAACAGAGTTCCAGGTTAAGCCACAGAGGGAAATAGCTGTGAACAATGGCAAAGTCCACTTGCTCTTGGAACCTTAATGTAAGGAAGTGTCCTTATGAAAGATGAGACAACAGCAGGTCTATGACTGACAGTCCCAAAGGCAGGGAAGGATTAAGAACTTCCCACAGCCCCAAAAGTATCAGCCTGTATCGTAACCCTTTCTCAAAGGCTGCTCTAAGTGCTTTCTCTGACTTAGTCCACCCAGAGTCGGGAAAAGCTGTTAGACTGACATGTCCTCTGCACACAAGACCCGCTCACCCTCAAAGCAGAGAGCAGACAGAAAAGGAGAAGGAAACGCAGAACTTGTTCAGACCTTTCTGCCAGCACACCTGTGCAGCCCCACTACTCACTTGCTCTTCCTGCTTCCTGCAGAAGACAGACTTTGCCAGCCCTGATCCAGACCTGGCAACACTAGATGATTTTTTGAGGTCCCTTCCAGTCCTTAATGTTCCGTGATTCTGTGATTTTTGTAATGTTTTCAGCAGGATGTTCCTGTGCAGCTTGGTCTAGGTGATCCTGCTGTGGTAGGGGGATTGGACTAGATGATCTTGCAAGATCCTTTCCAATCCCTAGTGTTCTGGGATTCTGTGAACACGTTGCTTACTGGAGCAGTGCTTCTCAGTCTCTGTGGAGTTCTGGAAACGTGGGCTCTAGACACAAGCAAACACAAACCGGGCTGAGGCTTCAGGGTTCGTTTATTACTTTTATTTTCTTTGTCTTGTTTTGAAGTGGGGTTTTTTGAGGCTGTTTCATTTTTTCTTTTGCTTGCTTGCATGAGTAATGAAGCGCATTCGTTTAACTGGGCATGTATTCCATCAGAAAACATTCTCAGAATACCTTCTAATGCCTCCTGGACCACAGGCTGAGACACATTCCTGTAGAGCAGACATCCTCAGAGCTTTCAGGCTGCTAGATTACTCTCAGCTCTCATTTTCTTGTAGACTGCCACACACTCTTCTCATTAAAATTTTAATTGAAGACTCTGCACATTATTATTTCATACACTTCCACAGACCACCTGCAGGAAACTTGCCAAGGCCTCACGGATTATCAGTGATCCATAGGACAGAGGCTGGCAACCACCAGTCCAGTGGCTTTGGCGATTCTGACTTGTCGTCTCTAATGCTGTATTAAGCCCATTCTCATTTATCAAGCTGTTAAAGCTGAAAAAGCCTGAAGTTTAGAAATATCTAAAGGAATCAAATTGATCCTGTTCTGGCAGGGGGATTGGACCTTCGAGGGCCCTTCCAGTCCCTAATGTTTTGGGATTCTGTAATCTGAGTGAGCACTTCACTGAGCTGAAGGGGAATAGGAAAACCATCAGTCCCACTGCAGCCGCTGCCAGAGACAAACACCCCTCTGGGCACCCCCCATCCCAGAGATGGACGGAACAAGGCAAAGAGGTGCAAAAGCGACAAGCTCAGGACCTATCTGAAGCGACACTTGCAGATTTGCTGTTGATTATGAATTCAAAAGGATCTACAGAAAGCAATGCTGAATTAGGTTCTGCAACTCCAAGCTCTTGAAATCCCCTTGCTGCTCCCTCTGCCAACGATTCTTCACCCCAAGCCTGAGGCTTTGGGGCAACCTCGATTCAAAATTTCCAGTGGAATATTTGTATCAGCTGTTTTAGAAATGATCCTTGTCTGTCAGGTGCACTGTGTGCTTACATTGCAAAGGACATAGAAGTATTAGAGAAGAGAAAAAAGGCTGCTAAAAACGGTGCAGAAATCCTTCTGAAGTTCCTGAAGACTCACCTCCCATCTGCTCACCACTCCTACTTTTAACTGCATTTTTCTGAATCCCAGGCGAATGCGCTGGTCCTCACCAAGGGCTCTAGGCTGTGCCTTGCCAAGCTGAGTCACACGAGAGGCTCTCCCCTGAGTCAACACGCTCGCTAATGGGAATAAATTGTTTTCAGCATAGTCCTGTTAAAAACTGACGACAACAACAAGCTCTGACGAGTGCTCAGGACTGAATGACATGGGGTGTCACGGCTGATATCTGTGTGAGCAAGTCTGGGCCCTAAGTACTTTAGGACACATCTCTTCCTGCCTTTCTATTCCTAGTACTTAAGATCCTGCTCTTTGAACAATGCCACCAGAGCAGATTATGCCAACCCTGTGAGAGGCAGGACCTTAGCCAAGAGGCATCCGTAAATTTTGGAGGACTTTCTGCAGAGCAAGATTCTACTGCAAGGAGAAGTTAAAGACTCTCACTGTTGTAACCTATGGGACTTCTCAGCAGTACAGTGGGGTTCAGCAAGTAGAGCAGCTCAGACTCTCATCCTAAACCATATTTACTAGCCCAGTCTGCACAGCTCCTCCAGCCCCAGAGGAACTACTCAACAGGATAAGTGACTGGGAAGCCTGTGAGACACAAGTGTTTGGGCAAGAATCCCAGTGGAGAAAGTTTGCATCATTGTTCTAAAACTGGAAGTAAATATTAATGCAATTTTCTTCCTCCAGAGCAGTTTGAAACTCACCAAAAGCCTGAGAGCACTTCCACCTGAGAGACTAGACTTCGCTCCACAGTGTAGTTCCACCAGTCCCCTTACTCATCTGACACGATTGCTTCATGTGCTCAGGCACTGGAATGGGCTTCCTAGGGAGGTGGTTGAGTCGCCATCCCTCGATGTGTTTAAAGATGGTTTGGATGAGGCATTGAGGGATCTGGTTTAGGGGTGAACTTGTAAGATAGGGTAGATGGTTGGACTCGATGATCCCAGGGGTCTTTTCCAACCAGAGTGATTCTGTGATTCTGTTGCAAAGGGTCAAAAAACATAGATAAAATCTCCCAACACCATTTATCAGGTTGGAAACAGTGCCCTGTTGTACCTGAGCAGTTAGTTTTGTACATGAGGCACCTAAGTTGTTAAATAGGCACAGAAAATATTGCAGGAGAGATGTGTTACAGCGTCTGGATGAGAAACTCTCTCTGGACTACTTTTTCTTTACGATGATTATGTAAACTCTCTCTTTGGGATTGACTCCTACAGTACATGGAAGTTGTAGCAATTACAAATTATCAACTGCTTTGAAGAATAAGAAGTTGCATGATTAATTTATTCTGTTAATAATTCAGTTGAACCAACTTCCAAATTATCTATGTGAGAGGTTGAGAGCTCTATTAATTATTTAAAAAAATTATTAAGCATCTGTAGATACAGTAGCTAAACAAAGTTATGCTTTTTCATGATAAATATGAATAATCTAGTGCATTCTTAACGGGAAAAGAATATTGTATTATCTCCAGGCAGGACAGAACTGGATGGAGCTGGATGGAGAGTTACTAGGTATTTCAGTGTAGTCGTTTGGATTCTCTTCCTGGTAACACAGTTAAAGGACACAAAATCAGCAGTTAGAAGTTTTCTCTACCACCTCCTCCTGCTCTTGTCTTCCATGGTAAAAAGACTGATAAAACCTAAGCTCTTCTTTCTTCTGCTCTGAGATAACAGCAGTTGGGAGATTAATCTGGTGCCTCAGGTATTGAGAGCTGCATCTAAAAAAGCAGTTTGGGGGAAGTTTGGGATTGTGGAAATGTTGGAGGAGGAACCTTTTGATTGCTTGGGACTGGGGGTTAAAATCAACTGGAAGCAATCCAGGTGGTTCTTTATGCAAAAGCCTCATCCAGTTGTGTTGAAGAGACTCATGTGGAAGAGCCACAGCTTGAAGTCTGGATTTAGAGAGTGATGAAACTAATCTTGGGATTATTCCTCATTCTCATGGTCTCTATTTCTGGGAGTATTGATACAAATCAAAACTTTCTCAAAATGTAGGAAGCTCTAGAATCTTGCTGGGAGCAAATGCAACCTGTCTTCTTTATTATTTCTCTCTCTCTTAGAAAAAGGGGAATGATCACCTCCTCCAAATACATCTTGAAAAGCTGTCATTTCTACTTATCTGTGTGATCAAAATTGTCTAACGGTCCTCCCACAGCAACACGTAATAAATTCTGGACTTCTATACGCCTCAGATTGCATCATGATGTCCTCATTTGTTTCCAGATTCCTCAAAATATAGAAGAGCTGCATCTCCAAACTGATCAGTGCGATGGGATCGACACATTTCTGTTAATGACTGTTGCATCCTTTCCCTGCAGAACTGCACAGTGCAAAAAGTCCTCTGTAGTCAGGCAGTCTTTTCGCTTTTTTTTAACTTTTATCTAAATGAGTCTCTTGAAGTTCTGTAATGGTGCATCTGGTCCTTTTGAGATAAGACACTCTGTTTGACAGTTAGTGGAATTACATCTTTTTCCTTAAGCAATAGCTGTATAGAGAGTTTCCATTTGATGTATGAACTAGAGTTACGTCCCTAATGTGCACTTCAGACCTTTGCCAACCCTTGCCATCTTCTTCTAATAATCTGCTTAATTTTCTTACCATCCCAGTGGTGCTCGGTATCATATCGCTATTTGTAAATGGAGCAGTCTCAAATGGAATTAGGCTCTTTCAGCTTCACCATCCACCAAGGTTCAGTCAAGCTCAGACGGGTAAATGTAAGACTGAAATGACACAACAGTGTATTTCTGTGTTAAATAATCCTCTCTTATGTAGAACAGAGAATATCAGCCTCTAAAAATCATTGGTATATTCTTCAGCGTGTGATCCAAACCTTAAAAATACCTTGTGCTGCTAATCTGATTTATTTCAATGGGATTATTTCCAGGACTAACTAATATTATACAGATAACATGAAAGAGCAACCTAGATCTTCAGGCATAGGTGAATGAGTCAAAAAGTGAGGAAAACAGAGTGAAGTAGATACTGCAGAGCTCTACAGACAATTAAATACCTTTTTCATGGGTTTATTTTTTTTCTGCCTAGAATGCCCCATTATATTGGCAAAAGTCAGCTGGGGCACCATTACAGCTGTAAGTAAAGTACTGCTTCAAATTAAAGGCTGAAAGGATAGTTACTTATTGTTTTAACTAAGAGCTTTTGGTTAGGGTCTCCATCTTTGACCTAGAGCAGTTTCATGGCTATTACTTATCTGCAAAATAGAGGGCAAAATACAACTTGCTGCATGCTTTTGTTTTATTTCTGTTGGCCTCCAAATTTCACCTGACCTCCAGAACTACAGATCTGGGCAGCCTGGTTTTTTTTGCTGCAAAGGTTTTGTAGAACAGATTCACCTACTACTGGAGTAATATATAATAGATTATAAATCAATACGTAACAAATATGCAGAGCAAAATGATGGAATATCCAGTTTAAACAGATAAACTCACTGCTTTCCAAAGCAACATGAGATACTCAGGTAGTTGAATACACATGGGATATTCAGGTACTCCTCCACAATCCTGCAGGAAAGAGAAGGTGTTTTCTCACAGTCATTGAATACCTGCTGTGCCATCACTACATCTTAAAATTAAGAGTCATAGAAGATGTTGCAAAAAGGTTGTGTCTGGTTCAGGCTTATGAGTGGTCCCTCAAAGGCTAGACAAATAACATCAGTGTGTTAGGGTTATCAGATTTGAGAGCTTTAGACAGGTTGTAGGAGTATTTAGGGAACTGGAGTCCTGTGGGATTTTGGTTGGAGTAAAGTGAATTTTCTTCCTAATGGCTTAGGATAGTGCTGTGGTTTGGATTTAGGATTAAAACACTGCTGATAGTGCAATGATGGTTTAGTTGTTAGTATGAAGTCAAGGAGATTTCAGCTTTTTATTGAGGCAGAAGTAAAGCAGAAGGGCTCGGTTTGAATTTACAGACCATCCGCTGTTGAAGGTCAGCAGCTAAGGGTTAGGCATGCCTGTGGAGTCAGAGCTTGTAAGACCAGTCTGTCTTTCACAATTATAGAACCATTTAGATTGGAAAAGACCCGTAAGATCATTGAGTCTAGCAATGTTTATCCTAGACAATAACGTGGGCCACACAGTCTGATCGGGGGGTGTCAGTGTCTGGTGGTAGAGTTTTAAATAATCAGTAAACTGATATGGATGTAAGAAAGGCAGTAAAATAAAAAATATGTTGTGCTGGAAAAGAACTTGTTCATTAAAACCTAGATGAATCTCTGGGGGGCAGCTAACGTCTGTTCTGCTATCTCCCACGAGAACTTGATGGCAACTGATCTTGGTCAGTGATGTTAACAAATGAAGGCAGATTCCTCTCACAGGGATTTAGTTATTAGCATGCCCCATCAGATCAGTCTTGTTACACTAAAGAATTAAAACAATAATACTAAGATAATCATGAAAGTCTATTCCCAATATGTTGTTTCATCCACGTGTGCACACACTTTGGTTGCACAGATGATAATTCTATTCTAAATACCTTCATGCGGAACAGCCTCAGCTCTGAAAAGCTCCCAAATGCAGAAACCCAGTCACCTCCCACTGCTTGACAATCAAATCCTTTAATGGAAAACTGGATTTCATGTTGTCCTGTTAAAAGACACAGTAAATCAGGCTGAAGTGCCATGTCCTAAATCTCCACGAGTCAAGGCGAGGAAGGACAATCATTTCAGTCATTCTATGGGAAGAATAATGGTTTTGCAGTTCAGTATAAAATCTCATCTTTCTACATCCATAAGTCATCAAGCAGAACAAAACAGATCCTGACAGAGCATTCCTTCCATACAAATGTGCAGAACTAATGGTGCTGCTAAACCCCTTCAGAGTTTGATACTGTTCTCGTAAGCATCAGGGCCTAGTTTGGAAGTTATCTTAACTTTGCTAAGTAAACAGCCATCACCAAACCAGTGAAATATGGATGCTTGCCTAGAACTGCTCAGTGTAAAATGATTAATCCTTGCCTTAAGGGAGTTGCCCATGCAGACAGAAACATGAACTGTATCTTCAGAAAACTGCAGAATTCGGGACATGGTTTGGTGGGTATGGTGGTGTGGGTTGACAGTTGGACCCGATGATCTTGGCTGTCTTTTCTGAGCTTCATGCTTTTGTGGTTCTAGGATCCCTGTGTTGGGCAGTCAAGATTTTCTACTAATTGTAATGACTTACTAGCCATTTATTTAAAATGTAATTGTACGGTAGATGTCAAGGACTGGGCAGCAGACCATTTTGAGAGTAGGTGTGTTACTCATAGCTACAAGATCTACATATTCCGTATATGTACGAACATATACTACTGTTGCATGAAGCATGTTCTCCTTAAATGTATTCAAAGCATCTTTTATCATTGATACCCAGAGGAGCAGGCAAAGAGACATAGAGATGGAATGCTTGATTAGCTAAGCAGAGTTGGGTCTGGTTTGTACTTGGATGGGAGACAGTCTGGGTACACCAGGTGCTGTAGGCTTACCCAGCTCCTGCGGAGGGGGTTGGACTTAGATGATCTTTCGAGGCCCCTTCCAACCTGTAACATTCTGTGATCAGCACAGAGCCATGAAGATGGTGAAGGGAGTAGAATATCTCCCTTATGAGGAAAGGCTGAGGGAGCTGGGTCTCTTGAGCTTGGAGAAAAGGAGACTGAGGGGTGACCTCATT
>JAOXOE010000745.1:15436255-15446878 GCA_028565055.1 Phoeniculus purpureus
GGTGATCCTGCTGTGGCAGGGGGATTGGACTGGATGATCTTTCAAGGTCCCTTCCAATCCCTAATGTTCTGTGAGTCCGTGACCCAGTCTGCTCCTTCACAGCCCTGGAGTTCCTCAAGCACAACTAAATAAAGAAGAAAGAAGTGAAGGTGACCATGGCCCTACAGAGCTTTGGATATCTTGCACAAGAAGCCAATTCCAACCCCCAGGAACCGCTCTTGTTTTCCACGGAAGCAGCAGCAGAAGCACTGACACTCCTAACACTTGCAAGACTCTGCTGAAGAACTCAAACGTGGGTCTCATTCTCACAGAAAAATCTGTTCTCTGTTTAACTAGTCCCACCTCATGACTGGAACTGCCTAGTGAACCTGACTGACACGTCAGGCAAACTACATTATGCCCAGTACAGCACCTTCCAAGCTTCTTTGAATCTCTTATCACCACTGGTATCCAGTTTATTTGCTG
Organism: Phoeniculus purpureus; assembly: GCA_028565055.1. Lineage (NCBI taxonomy): Eukaryota > Metazoa > Chordata > Aves > Bucerotiformes > Phoeniculidae > Phoeniculus > Phoeniculus purpureus. The sequence continues at coordinate 15,436,721 of JAOXOE010000745.1, forward strand.
ATACAGGTGACTGCTCTGACATTTTTCAGCCTCACATGTACTGTTTTACCCTTCAAAAGAGAACCGAAACCCACGATCTTTCAAGACAGTGCTTACATCTTACTTGTTGATTTGCAACACACCTGCAACTTTTTCAAGGCAGTCAGACCATCCAACATTCCGCTCCTTGCCTTGAAAACCAGGTTCATACAGATGGGTCACATCCTCCAAGCAGAAAGGACTTTTCTTACCAAATTTTGTTTTGCAGTGCACTGTAAACAGAGAGTTGTGCACCTCAGGAGAATTAAGCTCGTGTGGAAAGGAGCTCTTTGCAGGAAGGAAACTGCAATTTATAATTGTATAACTGTAATCAAGAAATAAAGACATGACTACCTCGGGGTTTGCCTGTCTAAGCCAATGCAAGGAATCAGGGACATTAATTCCTCCAAATGAATGCATTTAACAAAAGCCTAAATGAACCAGCAGTTAAGTGACCATGAGGATGGTCTATACTAAGCAGATAAGTCACCCATTATAACGCACACACCTACTTAATAACGCTCTCCCTCACAGCTTTTGTCTTGAAAACAAGCAAGAGAGTCTCACTCTGAGAGCAACACCAAGCAAGAGCCATTCTGGTGGCTTTCTCAGGGAATTTAGTTTGATGAGGCAGTACCCAGCAGAGGCTAAAGCTGACTTTGAGGAGGTCACAGTGGTGTTTAACCAGGGACAGTCCCCACTGCAGCTCACATGTACTTGAGGCAGGCACGTGCCACCTGGGTCCAAAGGTGACTGGGACCAGAATGAAAAGAGATATTAAGAAGAAAAATCACGTAACACTGACAAGGCAGAGGAAAACACAGGGATCCCATCTGTGCTGGCCTGTCTCTTTTCTCTGCACAATACGCAACGCTCCGTTGCTCAAGGACCATCCAACTGGTGGCACTTATTCCATTAAAATGCGAAGGCAAAGGGGCCCTCATGAAAGCAGCACTGCTGCAAAGAGCTCAGCATTTTTGTGGAGAGCAGAGAGGGGGCATCACTACTTTTACTAAGATTAGCAGAAGGCTCGCAAGACTAGCAACCTTGGAGAGTGGCACCTACACCATGCACTGCAGCCACTAAGGAGGGAGCCAACTCCACCCACATGGCTCATGTAAGCCACCATCGACTGATCCAGCATCACCAACTACCCTACAACAGATCCTCATCACGGATTGTCCTCTGCCACTTGTTACTAGTGTCCCCACCACATTTGTCAACACTCTGAATTTCACGTCTGTAGTCACCGATGCAGTAACAACACTATGAAGTTACACTCCAGGAGCTACTTAACAGTTTCTGAAAATCAGCATTAGGGCCACCAGCTCAGAAAAAGAATTGGGCAACAAGAAAAAAGCCATTAAGTATCAAGAGGAAGCAAAATTGCTGACTTTAAATATCCAGGCAAAGCCCACAGTAAATAACAATAATTTGCTTGAGATATCGCTGCGTACAGCGTGCTCGCAGAAAGCCAGCGCACCATTCTCAACAGACTGCAGGCGAATTAATTGTACACGGCCACCTTGTCTGCTCCACTCACACAAGAGAAGAATAACATGTCACCACACACACACACGATCTAATCAATAGCATCCATTTAATTCAAGATTAGATTAAATATGGACAAAGGGAACAGAGGAGCTTGTAACACCTGGGAGCATTTGCTGCCATTGAGAATCCACTTTTGCCAGCTGATTGTCAACGAGGCAGAAGTGGGGGGAAAAAAATAAACCTGATAAAACCAGCAATCGCATTCACAGCCATGCCAACGCGAAGTAGAGACATCTCTACTTGTAAATCAGTATCACAGTACTTCAGAACTGAAAGCATTTGTCTTGCCTGACCCATCAATTTGGGGATTACAACAAAATTCAGCACGTGTGGATAATCACAGAACATTGGGGATTGGAAGGGACCTCAGAAGAGTCCAATCCCCCTGCCATAAGACCAAGAGAATCTTCTTACTCCTTCATTTCATGAATAAAATGACAGATCTCACCAAAGATCTTCAAAATGTTCTGCAAATACAGGTACGGAGACACATTTCACACCATTGATCATAAAGAGCATCAGTCCACAACTTTCAGCATTGGGTATGTACAACTATTTTTCTTCCCTTCCTGGCCGTGACTTTGATACAGTGACTCACTACTGCTGTCAGATCATAAACACCAGCAAAACACTTCGAGAAAAACACAACCTGAAGAAAAATCTCCATGCGATCACTTCCCACTGGCTTCAACACATCGTAGTGCTGGTTAAACCCTAAGGAAAAGGATCAGTCACCTGGATGCTCCCGCAAGGATTGTCCATCTCACTGCACCCTCTCTGCAGGTGCTTTCCCTGCTGCCTGTGCACATCCCATCCCTCACGTTACCCCCATGATTTAAGGGTCGCCTCAGAGAGCATCAGCTCCATCACTGTCCTTTCCTCTCTGCCAGAAAGGGAGCAGCTGAACAGTGACCCAACACCCTACAAACGTGTTTTCCCACCACTATGCTCCACACAACTCTACCAGCTCCTACAGCCAGGGCTGACAGTGCCCCTCCGTAGCGCTGCTGCGTACAGCCACCCATCAATCCATCACATTCACGAGAACGTACCCCAGTGAACAAATCAGGGTTTCAACCGCTCCAAGAGCATGAAAATGGATTGTGTGGCACGGAATTAAACTTGAAATTGGTTTACCTGCTTTATTTAGCACAATAATTTATTACTATTATTTAAAAAGCAATCCTGTTCTTGATATGAAAATATTTTACATGCCACCTCTGAAAGTGTCAGAAAAAACAACTCTGGGAATGAACAGCCTAACTAATTCAAATAATTATTTAAAACACCCAGTAAGGGGGAACAAGCCACTTCTTACTGAATGCCAGATTCAGGCCTGGTCATAAAGTCCTTTTACCCCACACACAGCTCATAGGACCACAGAGCTTCTCAAGGCACCTCCCAAGATGGAAAGAGCTTGTTCCCTTGGGTCTCTCCCTGCCTTAGGAAGGGGAGTCCAGCTTTATGCTCCATTTCTATCCTTAGTTTAGCTCATACAAGCAGCTGACAACATTGTTTTCTGTATTTCTGTTATGAAGAGTAACTTTCATGCTCTTCTTTTCCATTTCTGTCTTCTCCACACCCTTAGCATTGGTACCTTCACAGAAGTAGTGAAGTGAGTTCATGCACAGAAGTTGCTTTATGGCTGTGTAAGGAGTAGGAAGAACAAAAACCAGGGATCTTTTCCCACTTGAATTCATGGGACCTAGAAGAGAAGGTGATGATCTTGCCTCTGATGCAACAGCAGCAACACTGGTCTCCTATTGAAAAGCTCTGCACAGGGTTTGTGCAGAAGCCACTTCATCCATAAAAACCTAGTGTTACTGGTACAGTTTGCCTTGGGGACGACGTAAAGAGCAGGAATCAACTTTTCCTTTTGGTAAATGTTTGATTTGATGTGCCTACTGAGGTTGAGGAATAGTAGGAACACCTTTAGGATCAGTGAGCTTTCCTATCCATTGCTGTCCAACACAGTGAGGAGCTCAACCCAGCCAAGCCCTGGGACAGCAACAGGACCATCCGCACAGGGCAGTGCTCAGACTCCAGAAATGCTGGAAATGCAGGTTTGATGGCTCAGCTGAACCAAAAGCCTCACCTTTGCCAGGCCAGGCTTAAAAGACAGACCTACCTGGGTTGCATCCCCACCTTAATTTTTCCTATAGAAACAGACTAGCAAACCCGTCTGTGCTGCAGCTATTCTGAAGAATGTCTTCTAGATGACTGTCTCTTCATCAGCTTCTCATGTTGAGCAACCAAAGGAGCTACTGTGATTCTTATCGCTTTTCACATATGATTTCACATAGTCTTAGAGAAGATAAACAGACAAGCTGCATGTTCTGTAACATTTGCTTTGGAGGTTTCAGTGGTAAAATGTTTGAAGCTGTTTCAAAACTAGACTGAGGTATTGTCTGAACATCTTCCCAAAATAACAGAGATGCTCAAAGACCGCAGCGATTACTGTACGTACGTGGCTGCCACCTCTGCCGAGAGGTACGGCCCTGGCCGCTGGACTGGGAATTCTATCAGCATAATGTTTCTCTTCAAGTCAAAAAAGCTCTTTAAACCTTAGACTCACAGAATGGTTTGGGTTGTAAGGGCCATGAGAGATCATCTACTTCCAACCATGGGCAGCAACACCTCTCACTAGACCAGGCTGCCCAGAGCCCCATCCAACCTAGCCTTGAACACTTCCAGGGATGGAGCAGCCACAGTCTCCATGGGTAACTTGTTCTAGTGCCTCAGCATCCTTACAGGGAGAAATTGCTTTCAAATAGCTAATATAAACCTACCGTCCTCTAGCTTAAAGCCTTTCCCCTTCATCCTAGCACTACAAACTCCCCTTACCCATCTATCTTATAGTCTACTACAGGTAGTGGAAGGCTGCTATAAGGTCTCCCTGAAACCTCTAGGCTGAATAGCCCCAAATCCTGATCCCAGAGGGATGGAGCACCTCCTGTGATCATCTTTGTGGCCATCACAGCACTCTTACTCCTTCGCAGGGGATGCCTTATCTAGCCTCTCAGCTTTCCAATGTACAAAATCCACGGTCAACTGCAAAGCTCCAGTTGAGCTGGAAAGGCATTTCCAGTTGAGCTGCATAGCTGTCTTATGTGTAATTCTTAACAAACTGCCTCAGAAAATAAACAGATTTGAAAAATACATTGAGCTCACGGTTACCAGCCCTGTCTACATTACTAAACCACCTAAAGCCATGTCATACCAGTATCGCAATGCATCCCTGTCTGTGATTAGACAAGATCAGAAGGTCAAATGATTTCCCAACGTCACTCCTATCCAGTCTGCACAGAAGCCAGCTCAGCTGAAAGGGCACTCCAAAGTGGAACAAAATGTTTACAGGAGGAGAATAATAGGAGCCAAGTTGCTAACTTCACCGCTGATCTGCGCTCAGTGTAGCTGTTTTGCTGCAGGGTTATTTTCGGGCTCTTGATGCAAACAAGAACATTTTTCCTCTTGCAAAGAACCCATCGACAGCTCTTCATCTCAAACTGCTTTGTGCTCCCCAGCAAAAGGCCGTGTAAACTTTTAAATTCAGTTTTGCACTGAACCCAGAGCTCTTGGTTCCCAGTTCACTGTACTTTTCAGACCACCTTTCTCCCAGCAGAGCATCTGCCAAAAGAGCCCATCTCCACAAGCTTGACAGTTCCCAGTGTTCCCAGTGCCTGGGAGTGGTTTAGTGCAAAGTGAGTGACTTTCCTATTTGCAAACACTATTAGTAGTGTAGTGAGACACAGACCAACAGTCCTGGATTGGATCCCCAGGTGTCCTGATGCTCACAGCACCTTGTGGAAACCCATCCCTCATCCAGCTGCTGCCTTTTTTCCCCCCACAATTAAATTCTCATCACCTCTGGAGCCCTTTATTAAGGTCACTGACAACAGCATCACTCAGTGCTCCCTGTGCTGTGCCAGCCCACGCACAACAGGACGGAGACTGAGCTGCAAAAGTGCCAAAGCATTTGGTGATGGCAAAGGCTTATCCTCACTGCTAACAGAGGATTAACTCAGCTGCTACCCTGGAGTGGACAAGTCTGTCCTGCATTGCTCCTTAGAGCCAGCCACTTCCCTGCATTGCTGTCTGTTGTCATCAGTAGACACTCAGTTTCGTTTTCTCACACTCGAAACTTCTCTCTATTCTTGTTTAGGCTTTTGGAGAGGTTGGGGGAAAATTAGGGACTGTCCACAAGTGAAAGCAGTGCTTTGCAGTTTCGTGACTTACACATCTGACGACCGCATGGAGTCAGCTCGGCTTTTGCTTCTAACACAGAGCCTGAAAACACTCCTTCCCAGCGTTTTTCATTTTGCTTTTTTCAAATGGAGCTCCCACTTAGTCAAACCTCTTTAAATCAAAGCAGCTCTGAACTATGTACATCTGATTTTCACTTTTCTCCCCTCTACAAATGAGAGTACTCATCTCAGCACTGTTCCCTGAGGGTTATACAAGGGTAACTCCAGGCTTTCTGTGTCCCTTCCTTCTTCCCCTCACTCCTTTTCATTTCTTTGGCCATGACAGAAACTATCTGTCCTAGAGGACTGTGAGGTTTGACTGACCCTCTTGCTCCATATTAGGGATAACACACACCATAGATGTGCTGCTGCATCCAGCACACTGCTCTCACTCCCTGCTCCCAGCTGGTTAAAGTCTTGTTTATTTGTTCCACACACACTTACACAAACAAGCGAGAAGCCAGTGCCTGTTCTTGTGGCCCTTCCTCTGTTTTTCACTCTTCTATTCAGCTGAATGCCTGCAGATAAGCCCTGATTTCAAGAAAGAATTTGAGGGGCTGGAGCAGGTCCAGAGGACCACGGAAGCTGGGCAATGGACTCCATGGAAAGGCTGATGAGGAGAGGCTGAGGGAGCTGGGGGTGTTTAGCCTGGAGAAGAGGAGACCAAGGGGACCTTCTTCTCTCCAACTACCTGAAAGGAGGTCGTAGTCAGGTGGGGGTCAGGCTCTTCTCCCAGGCAACTAGCAACAGGACAAGAGGGCAGGGCCTGGAGCTGCCAGAGGACAGTTAAGTTGGATGTTAGGAAGCCCCTCCTTAAGGAAAAGGTGGTAGGAGCCTGGAATGGACTGCCCAGGGCAGTGGTGGAGTCCCCATCCCTGGGGGTGTTGAAGGACAGCCTGGCTGTGGTCCTTAGTGCCCTGATCTGGCAATGTTAGGTCCCGGGCTGGGCTGGATGAGCTCAGAGGGCTTTTCCAGCCACAATGATTCTGTGAATTCTGCTTTGTGAATGAGTAAATCCAGAACTAAAATAAACACCAGGGACTGGACTCTGTATCCAGGAATGATGAGAACGAAGCTTGTTTAAAGCAAAAACTTCCCCTACGAGCTCTTATTTGGCCACACTGAACATATGTAATGAATTTTGTAAGATTTGTTTGTCCCTGTTAAGTGTGAAATTTAATAATATTTCTATAGAGTACCCAATATATCTAATTAAATCTACAGGCTCTCCAGCGCAGCCAACTTAAGCATCGCAAACCACGCCAACTCGTGCATTTCCCTTCAACCGTTGCCGTTCCAATCATGTAATACTAGAAAGACTTTCATTTCCTTCAAGAAAAATTATTAAAAATAATATTTTAACAGACTTTTAACTATTGATGAGGAGTTTGCAGCCTCCAGTGTACGTCAGTGAGCAGAATGAGGGGCGTAACGCCCACCCCTTGCTGCAGCAGCAGGTCTGGTCCCAGTGTACTTGCTGCAGTTCACCAAGGAATCACAGAACATCAGGGATTGGAAGGGTCCTTGAAAGATCATCTAGTTCAATCCCCTAGCCACAGCAGGATCACCTAGACCAAGTCACACAGGAGAGACGCATTATTTTATACTACTTTATGCTATTTTACAGGAACCCTTGAGTTCTCAATGCAAATACAGTACAGACCCCAAAAGTCCACTATTTTGGAAAAAACTTTCTCATTTCCCCTATTTTCTTCTTCCGCCAAGTTGGGGGTTTTTGTGGGGGTTTTGTGGGTTTTAAACTTATTTTTATTTTGTTTCCATCACTGGGAAAACATCTTGAATTTCTTTTTCTGCTTTTTATCATGAAAAACTCGTGCTTCTGAAAGGAGACGAGTTAAAGTGTCTCCAGTGCCAAGGTACATTTTTTCAGACCCTTATTAATAGAATTTAGTAAATGGTGTAAGGATGCAGTGTTCAGCACAAGTGTCACTGAGAACCACAGACCTGATCCAAGCACATAAGTCAAATGAAAACTTTTTCTAGGAAATCTGGGGGGTTCTGGGTCAGGTATTTTGCACATCAAGCATCAAAGCTGACAAATTTCTGATTCTTTTACTAGGAAATTATCTTGGAGAGAAGCTGCTTTCTGTATTAAACAACTCAAACAGAGGAGTAGTTTTTCCTGAAACAAGCAAGGAAAGTGAAATTCATGTATTTTGCAGGAGACCAGCTTTGGAAAACACCAGTCTAAGGCAGGAACACCCAGCAAGAAAATGACCAGCACAAGCAGAACCATGCAAATGCAACAGCTCTACCAGAAACTATGGCATTAACTTCTCCTTCAGGTTCACTATCACTGGCTGTGCAGAGCAAAAAAACAACCTCCGCCAGCTCCTCACCTTCGATGGGCAAAATCACCGAAACCACCTCAGCCCTAAGATCTTTAAGGCTGTTTTGCTCGCCCTAAATCCGAATTGAAAGCCATTTTCGTAGAACTGGAGATTTGGTGCCGTTACGGGAACCCTATTTTGCGTGGCGGCGAGATGAAAGCACGCACATCATCTCTTCAGCACAAATGGAACACGAACCGTGGCGGAGTAAAGGTTAAGTAGCATTTGACTGATTTTTTTACCTCGTGGGAACTCTAATTTACGTGCCACATTCATGCAAGGTAAGAGGGTTCAAATGGCACAAATTAAAAGCCCTGCAGCTTCCTACTTCTGTTTTTAACATATTGTATTGATACACAGCCAGGTTTTCAAGTGATAAAAGGTTTTCTATCCAAATCTGAAACAGCAAGAAGATGCACTGCTTCTACACTGTCAGCATTGCCGTGTTTTACTGCATCCTTCCTCACTCCTTACAGCCACTGCTGATGATTATAAAACAGTAACGGTCCAGCTGCAGTCCAAAAGGACAAATTAATCTTCCAGACACCCAGCTCTTATAATCAAATCCTGGAGAGAAATTTCCAGGAACAGAAATAATTAAGTTAATGTGTGTTACATTAAAAAAAGAGCAGCAGCAAAACAAAAATGCAGCAGAGCTCCAACAGCTGCTTGGGGTCTGCCCACTGAGAGGGCTGGGTCCAGTACAACCCTTAGTGCCTGGCCCAGAACCCATTACCACCTGCTGCTGCACTCAAAGGCTGCTGGAACATTTCTATTCACCTGGCAATCTACCTGTTCCTGTGCAACTTGATCTAGGTGATCCTGCTGTGGCGGGGCAATTGGACTAGATGATCTTTTGAGGTCCCTTCCAGTCCCTAATGTTCTGTGATCATCAGCTCTTCCAGTGCAATGGGGAGGATGCTCACACCTTGCAATGGTGAGTGCACAGAGGCGCACTCTAAGGTCATAGAATGATTTAGGCTGGAAGGCACCTTAGAGAGATCATCGCCTCTGAGCACTGCAAACCCCCTCTTGCACCAAGACACACACAGCCTGGCAGCTCTGGTCCTGAGGGAAAAGGAAGTAAAGAAGGGAAAACAGATTGGAAAACTGGTGAACTGCACAGGGTCTCCTGGCACCGGAGTTCCACACACTTGAGCTCACCTGAGCTGATGATGCCTAACTACTGCACACCACCTTGATCAGCTCACTCTTTCACACCAGCTCTCTCATGGGTCACCATGTCACAACTCTCCTGGGCATCCAAGCACAGTTTTCAGAAGTGCCTTAGATGGTCAGGAACCTATAGTTAATTAAAACACCTCTGGAGAACTCAGTCTCCATTCAAAACTCTTCCTGAAGGCAGGACTAGGATGCTCTTGAAAACATTCCCAAGCAGCTGCTAACTACCCAGCAAGCAATTACTTAGTAAATCCCACAAGCCTTTTATTCTTTGGCGGTTTTTTTTGCAGGCAGTCATCAATGGACCCAGGGCATCAGAAAACCAGCTACAGATACTATTGCAGCAGTCATTGCCAAAAAGCATGAATGATTTTTATCAGCCAAGCAGAGAGATACTCAGCAGAGCTTTGGCAAAGCGCCTGCTTCCCATGGCTACTACCCTCAGGACTCAGCAGTGGCTCTCCTAATCACAGAAACACTCTGGTTGGAAAAGACCCCTGAGATCAAGTCCAACCATTTACCCTACCTCACAAGTTTACCCCTAAACGCATCATCCAAACAAGTTTGAAACACATCCAGGATAGCGACTCAACCACCTCCCTGAGCAGCCCATTCCAGTGCCTGGTCACCCTTTCTGTGAAAAAATTTTCCTAGTATCAAGTCTAAACCTGCTCTGTTGTAGCTTGAACCCCTTCCCTCTTGTTCTATTCACTAATGGCTTCTGAGAAGAGCCCAGCACCAACCTCTCCACAACATCCTTTCAGGTAGTTGTAGAGAGTGATGAGGTCTCCTCTCAGCCTCCTCTTCTT
>JAOXOE010000745.1:15446978-15464775 GCA_028565055.1 Phoeniculus purpureus
TCTCCACAACATCCTTTCAGGTAGTTGTAGAGAGTGATGAGGTCTCCTCTCAGCCTCCTCTTCTTCAAACTAAACAGGCCCAGCTCTTTCAGTCTTTCTTCATAAGATTTGTTTTCCAGTCTCTTCCCCAACTTAGTTGCCCTCCTCTGCACCTGCTCCAGCACCTCCACACCTCTCTTGTACTGAGGTGCCCAAAACTGGACACAATGCTCAAGATGTGGCCTCACCAGTACAGAATAAAGAGGATCTATAACCTCCCTACTCCTACTGGCCACACTATTTCTGATACAAGCCACAAATGCACTCAGTGTGCCTGGAGCACCTCTGGTATTTCCAAGCACTGCGCTACCGTGGATCCCAACTCTACCCACCTGCCTTTGTCAACCAGAGAAGAGATGCTTCAAAAATTGGGAAACACAGCTCTTTCTGGGTCAGTAAGTCAGTGTTTTTTCCCCTCCATGTCTGATCACTTACACCAATTGCATTTCAGCGTTAGTGTTGACAGAAAATATGTGCTGAGAACTGTGGCGTTCAGGATGTTTTTTAGTCATTTTGGCGATCTGATGTGGCACAGGAAATATTAGTGCACATTCTGTATTTTCAGTCACACTCACCTCACCGTTGTTCTAACACACGACAGAGTCAGATCACTGAGACTGAAATTATGAGCAATCTGACAGAAGTCAGAGTTGGGGGAGGAAGGTGATAAAGACTCAGCCAAATGCTAAGCTATTCGTTCATAGTTAGGTATCTTAATTTCCATTAGGCTCTTACCAAACTACCTCCAAATTAGGAGCTTGATGTCAAACAAGACTGCACTCACCGGTCCCTCACTCATACCATGGCAGGTCCAGGTTAATCTTGGTGCTACTGATCTTAGAGGCTTCTGATACCTTGGCTGTGAATTTAATATAAAATCAGATAAAGACACGACCATGTCTCACCTACCCATTAAATTCATACCACCAAACACAACAAGTAAGGATCCCACTGCTCCTTTCACAAGACAGAGGTTTAGGCTGGATCAAAGTGATTAATTATGTATTGAGACTACTGTATCAGCTGGACCAGGCAGTGCTCCCCTCTCCTGATCCACCGATCTCTGCCATTCTCTTCCCAACGCAGAATGAAACTGCCCTTCCCTTGGCAGAGCCCTCAAAGTACAGCAGTTGCTGCTGGTTTACTCTCCTCTGAACCATCAGAAGGGATCTGAGCAGATCCTGAAGCAGGATCCTGCCCTGCTGATTTCTGCAGTGCACACTGCTGGGGTTGGACTTCTCATCCTGTGGAACTGGCAGAGGGCTCCACATCCTTAAAGTTAATTAAGTAAATTAAGTGCCTACTTTTGTCTATAAGTGCCATTAGAACACACAAAGCTCCAGATAAAGACTTTCACCAAAAAAAAAAAAACCCACCACACACCACACTGTAAAATTAAGTGCACATCTTTCATTTAATATAGAACCTTCTTGTCAAATCTAGTAAAATCCAGTACAGGACAGAACTGTGCTGCAGGTTTGTTCCAGCCAGTTGCTTTGAAACAACATTCTATTAAAAAATGTAAAATAAAAATCAAGATGTCAAAATAACATTCCAAAAATAAGCAGCACCTCACCCTACAAACTTAGATCTTTCTGTCTATGGGAAGCCAATAACCCAATCATAACTAAGAGAAGCGCAGACTCTAAGCTCAGGGTTTGGTTCACAACCTGCTGGGAGCCCACAGAAGCATCAAGCTCCAGCCGGGTGTTGCCACCCTCCAACCCCCAGCACATCCCAATCCCTGGCACATCCCCACCTCTTGCTTCCTTGAATCCTGAAGCTACAAAACCCGTAAACAGAAAACTTACAGTCCTTCAGTGGGAGGGAGGGATGCTGGGTAGTGTTTTGTCCTGTGCTGCCTTTCTATCCCTTGTTTCTGTGAGCAATGCCCTGGGGACAGGGCACTTCTCTTTGCAGGACACCCAGCTGTAGCTGGCTAAGAGAAACAAGAAACACCAGAGACAGAAACCCTGGGCACCGACATACCAAGTCAAGATAGACTTATTTCACTCCCCCCTCCCCACCTCCACGGGTTTTGAATTGCTGTAGGTTAGCCTAATTGATTTGTGTTCTCACCAAATTAAAGACACAGCGCACAGACAGCATGCCAGAGAGAAAATATGGCAACAGCAAAAGTTTACAAATTTAATTTGCGATTGTTTTAGCAAAACAGCTCAGTCCACTCCTTCAGTTTTGGAAAGTGATCAGCTCGTGCTAGAGGAAGTTACCAGCTCCCAGGCGGGAGCATTACAACGCAGGTTTATTTCATAACAGATTAAGACCAGTTTTTCAGTTAAGAAGTGGATTTTGCAAGGGAAACGGTGCTGCGAGTTACGATACTGTGGGCTCAGGATCCCAGAGGAAGGGAACACTCGGAAGGGGAACACCAGGGAAAAGACTGTGGGCTAAATTTCTCTTTAAAAGCAACACTGGCTAAAATCCCAGCGAAGCCCCAAACGGTCACTCCAGCGCTGAAAGGGACCTCTCAAAGAGGATTTTTTCCCTTCTCACAGAAGGCAAAACCAAAATTTCCATCGCCTCCAGTGAAAGGGTTAAGCCAAGATTTCAGTCCCCTGGTTCAAACCGCCCAGCGAGCGCTCCCTGCCCAAATTACAGCAGCGCACACATCCAACAGATGCCGTTCAGACAGGGGCTTTCCTTGCCCTGAGGTACAGTTCAGTTTGTCCATTCTACTGTGCAATTACAGAATCAATAAAACATCCCTTTGAAACTCCCTGGACTAGTGCCGACACGCAGACAGTAGTCAAGCTGACATTTTTTTGCTGTTTCCGTTATTACCCCAGTTCAAGCCTTCTGAGAAGAGACACATCAAAACCCGGGCGCTGCAATACGAAGAGGGGAACGAGCAAAGCTTAGAGCTGAGGTTTCGCTCGTCGGATTGCATTGCTTCCCTGGGTGCTTACACGGCACCAGGCATACTTGCCAACAGAACCTGCTCCAAGTCATCCACATAGGCACCGGGAAGCAGCATGGTTCCCATAGGCACGTGTGACCCACCCCCCACCACTGCTTCCAACACACTCGTTGTCTTTTTGGGGTGGGTTCTCCGAGGTTTGGGGTTTTTTTTTTTTTGGAGGAGACTGCTCATGCTGAAGCACTCTACCTAAACGAGTAAGCTCTGATTTGGGGGATGAACCTATTAAAAAGCAAACACCAAGAGCCCCGTTGCTCATCTGCGCTCATGAATGCGGTGCGAGATGTGGACTGTGTGGAAGTTGGGAGGTGGGGTTGAAATCTCGCCATCCATCTGTTTCTGAGTAGTGCCTGAAACCCTGAAATAGAAATGGGAAGCTGCAGAGTGCCAGGAGTGGAACCCAGGAAGAAAAAAAATGCAGAAGCAGGATGACAAAGAGGGGAATATTGAATTAACATGTTCGGCCAAATATTCCCTCAGCAAATGATTCAAAGGAGACCTGGACAACCAAAGGCATCCCTGGTAACGAAGCATCTGCTGACTATGAAAACTCAGCGGGAGGAGGTTCTTACAACAATTAGACAAATGTTCTCAAATAAATGTAAAATATAAAATCAAGGGGCCTAAAACACTTCCTGAAAAATACCATCTTCTGTTACAGATTCCTGCACTGTGTTAATTCCAAATTACATAATCATACATTTTGAGCTCTACACTCACAGCTCCAGCCAGCCCATTCCCCCCATGCTAGGCACAGAGAGCTCCCCAGAACAGACCCACCACAACAACCATAGACAAGGGAAAGCCTATCCTGGGGATAAGGAGCCTTTGAGATTGCTCAGCCAGCTAATTGTGAACATCCCTCAACAAGGCATTTCAAACCATACCAACTTCATATGGGAAATGAAACAACATTTAACCCATAATAACCTGTTCAGAAGGTCTGTGGAAGGAAAGCTGGAAGGATGCTCAGCACCACACAAGTCACAAAACAACAAGGATTAAGAAACTTCTTACAACAGATTATGCGCAGATTTTTAAAAGGAGTTAAAAACAGAGTAATCATTAGAAAACCTCTAATAGCAAACAGTTTTACTCTGGGGCTCTTCATACACTGATGTCCCAGGCCCTCACCACACTTATAAGGCAGTGGTGCGGGTAAGGAGCACCGTCCCCATTTCCCAGACTTGGAAAAAAGCAGGTCAAATAACCTGCCCAGTGCCCTACAAAGCAGACAAATTATTAAAAGAAAAGCCACAATCCAACTCTTTGAGTTCAAAGGTTAATTTATAAAATTCAGTTTCCTCCCTGAGGAGGCTCACGTGCCTCCTGTACCAACCACAGGCCAAAACAACTCATTCGTAGAGCAGCTTATTTCGAAGAGGTTTCACATTGAGCAAGGAGGGCAGAGGGAGGATGTCTCAGGTTCAGACTCCATCTCAGGATCTATCATATCTTTTCTCCAAACCAGTTCTCTCTGCGGTGTAACATCAGGGGTGTGTTAACTGTAAAACCTCATTTGAAAGCGACCAAAGCTGAAGATAATAACCTTTTGTCATCCGTACAAATGCTCTGTACTGGAATGAGAACGCTGGGTTACCAGAGGAAGAGCTGGCTGAACACAAAACAGCCAGAGCAACAGAAACCGAGAAGATCCTCAAGCCTGGCTTGTTAGGAATGACCTAAAATGGCCCCGTTTTGACTCACGCTTCTCTACCTCCCTCCAACAGAGGATTCAAAGGGAAACTGCAATTCAACCTTTATCGCTGTAGCACAACTGCAACATAACTATCCTCTGTCATGGAAGGAAAAAAAACCCCTCAACCCACGAAGCTGCGGGTGCCTGAGTGCTGATAGATCACTTTTGCTTTAAGAGTACATCATGTCAATCAAAACTAAATTCCTTATGCTCGTCACAGGAGCTTGCAACCAAGCAATACAGAAATCTCATTCGAGTTCAACCAGTAATGTGTTCAAAGGCTTCCCAATCTGCTCTGTCTCTGGCACCAGCAGCAGACACAGAAGAGGCAGAAGAGATGGCACAAAAAAAAAAAAAAAGGGAGAAAAAAAAAAAAGAAGAATCAGTCACTGGGCAAAGCAGAAAGGCCTCTAAACCAAAATAAAAATAAGCATTAAAACGTGCACGTGGGGCTAAAAGGATATACAGCAGGTTGAAATGTGCTGTATCTTCCTTACCGGTGAGGAAAGACCCCTATAACTCACTGCAGGCTTTGATCACCCGTGAGCTATCAGCTATTTCTTCGCTGCTCGAGTAAATATAAGTCATTCACAGCTGAAACATAATTTCTCTCTCTTTCCCCTGCCACTATATGTTGTGTGCGAATATGTCTTGTATATAGGCACACTAACACAGCGTGCTGTTCAAATACACATCAGAGTTCACCAGATGGTGGGGATTGCCAGACACTCGTCGTTGCCATGAGTTAGGAGCCATGGTGTAACTCATGAATGATGTGTCTACGCTGCAAGTGGGTTTTGCATAGCTGTGTTACCCTCACCGGCATAAAACCCGCGTCTCTTACTACGTTCAACCTGCAGCAGCTTATAATTGTGAGACTTGAAGGCTGCTGAGCATCATGAGAGGCTGGTTTTTTTCCCTCCTCCCAGAGACAGGGCTCTGAAGGAGCTATTTTCATCCGGGGGTTATGATTCACACCCGTACACACGGGATTAGACAGAGTTTCATACAGCTGCAGCCACAGTCGGCGCCCGTGTTTGGGCACCACCTGAAAACCCACTTGAGAAAAACAAAGGTGTTTTAACCAAAAATACTCCAGGTTTTAAGAGGAAATCATCTTAATTATGCATAGGGAAAAACTACATGAGATGGGAGCTGGGGTTTTGCATACGGGCCTCAGCATGCACTCGGGCACTAAGACGCTCTGGCAATAAATTATGTGAGCACAGGCTGGTAAGGATGTGAAAGTTGGATGAATTGGCAATTTCCTAGTCTTTAATTAATGATGGTGTTGAGAAAGAATGCGGCCTTCCTTCTAAATTAACAATGCTTTTTAATCAGTGGGTGAATCTACCTGTTTGAAGCAGAAGGTAGCTCTAGGCTTCCACAGAGAGGAGGAGAGTCTCCAGAAGAAAAAAGCCTGGCAATGTACTCATGGTCCTACAGACCCTACTTCCTCTGACAGAGCCTGCACCCTGCCAGAGGTCTAACAGCCAGTGGCGGTGGTGGCAAAGAAATAAAAATCAAGGGAAAAGGAGAAAGTTAAGAGCTAGGAGGAAGCAGAAAGGAGCAGGGTGTGGGGAGTTCCTTGTGATTTGAATGGGCAAGAGACAGCTCTGCAGACACAGGTTGTCCAAGGAGCAGCTCCAACCTGACACCGGGAAAGCTGCCAGGACATGCCTAACC
The DNA here is from genome assembly GCA_028565055.1 of Phoeniculus purpureus. NCBI lineage: Eukaryota > Metazoa > Chordata > Aves > Bucerotiformes > Phoeniculidae > Phoeniculus > Phoeniculus purpureus. Next base: position 15,453,341 of record JAOXOE010000745.1, read on the forward strand.
CCAGGGTAGAGGAACTGCACAGAGTCTCCTTTTCTTGGATGCTTTGGAGTTTTCCGACACAGCCACTGCTTGCACAGAGGTCTTGGATCTCCAGCCAACAAAAGGATGCAGCACTAAGCTCTCTGAGAACCCAGTGAAGTTTCTTCTAAAACTGTTGGTTCCCTGAAGTACTTCTATAAAACATATTCTACCCATCTAGTTACTACGTATAATTCACTCTCTCTTATTTTTGGCCCTTCACAGCCTGAAGGCTGTGGAACAAAACTAGTTTCTGTGCCATTGGTGCTCACGAAGGACAATCCAAGATCAGGGACACACTCCCACCCAAGAATCAACTTGTAGAACAGCCTAGTGGTTTAAAACATTATCAAAAAAAAAGAGGTACAAGCAGCATTTGTTATTTTAATGTTTTCCTACGAATTGGATGCCTCCGAGGGTTAGGGCTTCAGCTCCAGTTAAGCAACAAGTTTGCTATCCAGAATTTCTTTGAACTAATAAAAATCCCTGGAGGTTATCAGATTGGGAAGAACATGGACTACAGATTTTCAACTCCTCCCCTTTTATCTGTAAATACTAGGGGAAGAGCTCACTAGCACTCCAAGTCAAAATAGTTTCCTGTCTTGGCTGGGAACCACTTCAGCAAACACTTGAGGCCATGAAAAGCAGTTAGATCCAGGCTCCGGGCAGGAGAAGACACTGTCAGTCACTGCCGACTCACCACAGCCCCGTTTTAAGGAGCATGTTTCAGCACGACATGGTGGGGTTACGTACAAGCCCTGATTCCCAAGCACATTTCTGATTCCCAGACAACTCTGAGGCCAGAAAGAATACTGTCTCCATCTCACTTCCTCCCAAGGGAGCATCTTCCCCCCGCAGCACTGCATCCCCTGAAATTGTAGGTGTCCTTCAGAGGGATGGAGACATCCCTGGACGTGTTTAGAGATTGTTTAGATGTGGTGCTTAGTAATAAGGTTTGGTGGTCACCTTGGCAAAGTAGGGTTACTGGTTGGACTTGATGATCTCAAGGGTCTTTTCCAACCTGACTGATTCTGTAATCCTCTGGTTCTATTAGGTTCCCCCACCCACACCAAACTATCTTCTCTTCCCCAGGCCGCATGAGTATCAGTGAGCAGTAAAGAGCCCAAGCACAATAGCTATTTGGTCTGTTGTCAGATGATGGAGGACATCTCAAGCCCAGGCAGAGCCTATTCAGACAGAGGAAGAAAGCAGGGAATTCAACAGGGCTGTCTGGCAGGAACGTGCCTGCTGGGAGCCGAGCAGACACCAAACAGCCTGTTCATGGTGTTGGTACTAAAAGTAAGGACCTGGCTTTATTTCTTTGTTGATGTTGATATAACTCAAGGAGCAGAAACTGATGAACCTGGGAAATCCTGGGAATAGAAGACCTGCAGAGGGCCAGAGGCATCCTGCCCATCCCCACACCATCTTCACTGTTATTTCCCACTCCAGGAGCAGAGCTTTATGGTTTCAAACAGGCAGAATATATGGTGCTCGGGAAGCTCGAGTGTACAAAGCAATAATGAAAACACAATGCTGTGCTCCTGTCTGAAAAAACTGGCAGTCTGAACGATGCACACTTGTGACATTAAAATAAAAACACAGGCTGGTCCCACATGAATGGGAAGCCCAAGTTTAATTCAGCCCAGCGACAACTAGCAGCCTCTCCCCTCAAAAATCAGATCCAATTCAAATACCTTTCTGATATATTTTACCTTTTTTTTTTTTTTGAGATGAGTATTTCTGGGGTTTTATCTACTTTTAAAAAGAACTCTGCCCTGGGCCCTGAATGCTCCAAGGTCCAGTATCTCATGGCTTTACATCCCACTGAAAATAGGCAGCTATTTCTTTCTTGCTAAGAAATTACTTACAATTTTTACACAATAGCAAGCCACAGCCATCCTATCACCTTTCAAAAGGGAGAGAATGTTTTCTCCTTTCTGGAGCATCTTGGCCTTTTTTATTCAACTAGACCAGCCACAAGCAGGATTTTCCACAGTGACATTTTCAGAGCTACTTAAGATATTTTGAATTCAGATCCAAAAGAAAAAAAATCTCTTTGGGAATTTTGTAGACCTCATCCTACAGCTCAAAGTCTTTCTGTAACATGAGCCCCTCTTTAGCCTCAAAAACTGAAGGTTTCCAGAACCATCAATGTGCAGAAGCCCTGGACACCCCATGCCAAGCCAGCTGCCATACACAAGACCCACCACCTTGCATGGCTCTACGAGGCCGCATCCCATACACCCCCCCCAAACCCACAGGACTTATCTTGTGGTTCACGTCCAAACATCACGCAATAACTAATGGGAAGCCAGAATGAGGAGGCGGCACAGCTCATGCCTTTTGGGTGGAAAAGCCAGGAAGAAGATTGAAAGTAACCCCCATGGAGCAGGGGAAGGAGGAAGCTCAGCATCACGCTGACAGGCTCCAGCTCAGCTCCCTGGCACAATAATGGACTTTTGGGGTGCTCAATTCCCAACTACGAGCCCTAACAACTTCATTACTTAATTAAATGGTACAGGCAGTGCAATCTGCACAGGAGGTAGGGGCACGCAGCAGCCACACACCCGCTCCTCTCTGGCTGCACTGCACTACACGATGCGGCGCATGTACCAGCCATAAAGTTACCCAGGCAGTTGCTTCGCCTGCCTGAATGCCGACTACAACTGTGGCCTCTGGATGCAAATTACTGGCTTTTATAGGTTCCTAAAAACATTTCACTGTGTCTGCCGAACAATGTGGGAGTTGTAGAAAGGGCCCCGATGATGGCAATGATGTAATTAAAAGCTGTGAGTGGAAAAAAACCCCATTAGATTCCTTCTTCCAGACAGAAAAACTGAGGAAAAAAAACACACTTCTTAAAAGTAGTTTAAAAGAAAATGTCAAAGTAAATAAATAAAAAAAAGCCATATTCACTCCCCCCACCCAGTCCCTCAAGTTTCCAATAGCTTCCCCGCTCAGTGCCCGTGAAGGAACACGTCTACGCTAGAGCACGTCCCTAAGCCCTGAGCTCTATCTGGGAAAAAACGAGATAGAGAAGCTCTCCCTATCTAATCACCGGCCCCGTCTGGTAGTAACAGAAGTTACTATCTCTGCCTGCCTGTCAGGAGCTGCACGAAACCAATCGGTGGCTGGGGCTGATAGGGAAGCAAGAGGTATGGGGGCTGTAAAGGCATCCAGCAGCTTCAGGGACAGGCTGTGGTGAGTACCCAATGCAGAATGATGTCCCAGCTCCCAGAAGGCTGGGCATTAGGCAAGGGGACTTCAGATTAACCCTGTCCTTGGACCAAGCGCAGTGTTTGCTATTTACCGATGAGTAATTTCCTCACCCAATACAGGGCTATTCTCAAGTGCCATTTCACCCACTGCAGGGTTGAAGTCCCTATTACAACAGAAGGAGCAGCAGGAAACCCCCCATCCAAACACTAAACATATCTCAAGCCCCAGTCACCTTCTGCAAATTGAATTCTACATTAAAATTTGTTTCTTATATCAAAGCTTCCAGCAGGGGATAACTTCTGCTCTCCTCTCCCTTCCCAAAAACTTAAGTTTACAGCAGTGTCAGTGCTGGAAATGGAGCAGGTGGCCCATGTTAGCTATCACTAGCAGGGCAGGGACCCAGCCCAGCCCACCAATCCAATCCAGTTCCCCACTCAAACACACAGGGCCAACACTGGGCTTGAGCACATCTGGGCAGGACTCAGTCCTGAGCTGCCTGTGTGCCCAATACAGGAACTTCCTCCAACAGCACATGACGGCACACACCAAGTACAGGCATGCTGCACAACGTTTCTTCAAGCGTTTAGCTGTGGCCTCAAACAAAAAGCTTTTTTTATCGATTTTTTTTTTTTATTTCTTTCTGCCCCCCCCCTTTTTTTTTTTTTGGAGAAATGATCAAACCGGGGGTGGGGACAGAACATCCTGCGTGAAACCGCATCCTGAACAAGCATCACCACGATTCACTGTAAATAAATACTCTCTCCTTGCAGCACTTCCGTCAACTGTCACTGCCTTGGCTCCAATCACCTTTCAAGTCCAAACAGGAAAGCAGAGAAAAGCGAGTGAGATGGCAGATATGAGGTTTAATTTGCTTTTCACTGCAGTTTTCATTGGTGGTGCGCTTCCAATTCGTCGGCATTGCCAGCTGCCTGGAATCACTCCTGGACCCAGTTTTTTCCTGTTAACCTTCATAATTGTATTATTATGGGCAAGCCCACAAACTGTGCTACAAGAAAAAAAAAGAGCTGTAAAAAGTGCAGCTTCCACCTTTTATTAGATAAGCAGCCAGATCCAAACGCTGCTGCCACAGACAGAAAGGCAGCTCAGATTCACTGGAGATGTTTCCTCACCTATGTTTTACATAACGCAAGATGTGCCTGCTAAAAAAAAGAAAAAAAAAAAAGAGGCGCACGCAGGGGAGAGGTGGTGAAGGGATTACAGGATGAAATAAGTTTGACCTCAATTTCCTTGAAAACTTACAAAAAACCCCCGTGTATAAATTTAGAAAGACCAAAGATGCAAGAGGAGAGCAGTTCTGAGCAGGGAGCTACCTCAGTCTGTGCCTGCGAGGTCTGTGTGGAGTGGGAACCATGTGAACCCCACAGTACTTCAAGTGAACTGAGGATGGTGAAGAGGAAGAGCTGCCTCTCATGCGCACCCCCTCGTGGGCACCCAGGCTGGAGGGACAGGGGAATCAGCAGGGGTGTGTGCTGGTCCAGAAGCCAAAAACCTGAGGAGAACCCTCAAGATGCTCTAGCAGACCCCAAGACAAGCCCTTGGCAAGCAGAGCCCAGCTAGGTGTGCCAGGATGCATGGGATCCCCTCCCCACTGCACACACACACAAGGAGCAATTTAATTAATAAAAAGAAAAAAATATATAAAATGAAGCATCACATGTAGCAGCAAAGCATTATTAAAAGCTGTAAAGTCTCAAAGGTTCCTATGAAGTCATGCTCTTACAATTCACAGCGAAGAATTTAAAGACAAAATTACATGCCTGGTAATACTCCAGGGAGCGGGCTTTTCTGTGCAGCCCATTGTTTGTGTATGATGCATGGCTTTGAGAAAGTGGCATTGTTAGAGGGATCATAAATCACAAAGGGGAAGTTAGATTTTTATTATTTTCTTCTTTTTTAAAAAAATAAATATAGAAAAAAACCCTTAATGCCAGACAGGGCTTTTCCTCTGCTGCAGCTTTCAGCTTGTTCCAGCAAATGAATTGGCATCAGCCCTACGTCTGCTGTGGTGGTCTCAAGCTGCTCAGATGATCACAGAACATTAGGGATTGGAAGGGATGTCGAAAGATCATCTAGTCCAATCCCCCTGCCACAACAGCATCCCCTAGACCATCACCCTCTTTACAGCCTCTCCAGAGAAATAAGCATTCTGCAGCCAACATCACTGGCTTTGTACCAGTGAGTCCAAGAGAACGTTTATTTTTCTGAGATAACTCCTCAAGCCAAACTCCTCACTATGAAAGAGCAGCTCTAAAAGTTGTGCACTGCCTTCTGCAAGTTTACCTGGTGTGGTTTGCCACCGCAGGGTTCTTCAAGTCACCTCTGGTTTTAGCGTGGTTATTTATTCCTTGGTGTATTATTTCTGAACTTGGAGCCCAAAGTGGGCCCTGTGCACTTCAAATGCAAAGAGCCAGTGCCAAAGATTACTTACTACCCACACCCCCCCCCATCCTTCGCAGTGGTCTGCCTCCCAAAGCAACCACAGTACAGTTGCTGCTCTGATGAGGCCGATGTATTTCACACCTCACCGGAGCTGAAAACTCAGACAGGTCTGCAAGACACTGCCCAGCTTCATTTCAAACTTTGTCCAAGCAACCCACCCTATCCCATGCCTGAAAACCAACCACAGAAGCCTAGCAGGTAATGGATGGCACAATAAAAACATCCTAGAAATTCCTTGCTATGATCAAACCACACAAAACCACGTGCAATGGAAGAACCAAGGCATTCAAGACTGAACCAACAGGCATGAGCCAAGCCAGGAAGTCAGAAGTCTCTCCAGGCTCTGAGAATCCAACAAGGCACCTCTGGAGGATGGTTCTCCAGACTTATCTAAGCCTGTGCCATCATGTCCTTGAAGAACTGGAATCCCACAGCACATCATAGAATCATTCAGGTTGGAAAAGACCCCTGGGATCATCGTGTCCAACCATCAACTCTACTCTACAAGATCACCCCTAAACCAGATCCCCCAACACTACATCTAAGGGACTTTTAAACTCATCCAGGGAGGGTGACTCAACCACCACCCTGAGCAGCCCACTCCAGCGCCTGACCAATCTGAAGAATCTTTTCCTGAAGTCTAATCTAAACCTACCTTGTTGAAGCTTGAAACCCAATTCACAATGCAACTGGCATCTTCCCCAAGAAGACACAACCCAAACCACAGATGACAGGAGTTCCCACCCTGATTAGGTGAGATTGCTCTCTCAAGCTGCTCCAGATCTAAATTTTATCTCCGGGGTAGGTATTTGTATTGCACATCTATTCACACATCCAGCAACATTCACTCTTAATGTAAAGAAATACTAAACCTTTCAAAGCTAATCTGAATAGTCATCTGTGAATGCCCTGCTAGTCCCAGCAGCACACAATTTCCAGTTACAAATCCCAGCTCTATAAATTACATCTTCCTGGGCCTCTGTCCCACATCTCTGCATCCTACAGACTACACAGCTTCTGTCCTACACACACCTGGCCCCCTATCCTGTTTTTGACTACTTCCCTGGATGCTTTCCCGTTTCAGTATGCAACAAGTAAGAACATACTTAGGTTTAATTTCAAACTCAAGTTACCAGCTAGTACCAGGTTAATCAGTATCAGATACCCAGGCAGACACCTCAGTCTTCACTCCTGACCTGCACAGATCAGCACAGCTCCACCAACTGCAGCACAACTAAAACTGTGTCGGTTCATACTAGCTACAAATCTGACCCTGTTCATCTGATTTGTCTCAAGATAGTCACTATGATCAGAATTTCAGAATATGTTAGCATGGATTAAGCCTGGGAGAACCTGCCAAGGAAGCTCAGCTCTGTTGAGACACACACCCTGATGTTAACTTCATTCGCCTGCAAGTGTGCTGCTTAATAAGTTATATGGTCTAAATGCCATTAACTAATGGGATCAGCCCACTACTAGTTATCCTTAAATGTAAAGGGAACAAAACAACCTCTCTGTTTAAGAACCAACTGCCTGCAAATTTACGATGGTTGACTGAAGAAACACATGGCGCGTTCTTCTGCCAAAACATCTGCCTCCTCCAGGAGAGCTGACTTCATCCAGTGCTGGTGGAAGGTCCGTCTGCCTGATTCTTACAGCGTGAGTATTTGGCTGCCAACACTACATGAAGGAACTATTTATGGTCCATAAAAGTCTTGGACATATTCTGGAATACAGGCAGAAATGAGAGAGCTAAATCAAGCTAATTATTTTGAGAACTTCCAACTAGAAACGTTACCACAATAAATTCCACGTGTTTCTCTCAACTTCTACATGTTGTGAAGGATTTCCACTCCTTGTGTTCGAAAAGGGCACCAGATGGAAACAATTACAGCACACAACCGACTTCTAGCGACACAAGGACCGATGACCCATCTTTATGAGTGTTTTAAATAATTTACGTCCAACTCTAATGCAATCTGCTCTACTTGACATCTCTGACCCTAAGCATACCGAGGTTTATGTTGGGTTTCTTTAACATTCAGACCCTGTCAAGAGAAGATGTGATCTATGCTGTTATGAGATGAGCTCCTTTCCAACAGCCACCAAGGCAGGGCTCTACCGATCTCCCTGCGCCAGAAAATGCCTCTGACTCTGCCTGGCCATGTTCCTGCGCAACTGGATCTAGGGGATCCTGCTGGCGGGGGGGGAATGGACTAGATGATCTTTCAAGGTCCCTTCCAATCCCTCATGTTCTGTGAGTGTTCTGTGTTGTCAGGTTCACTCTCTTCCCACCTCTGCTGCACGATGCCTAGAATGGAACCAGACAAGTTGGCAGAAAGGGTAGGGCTTCACCACAAGCTGAACAAGAGCGTGAGCATGGCTCCCAGCGCAAGAAAGCTCATTACAGGGGCCAGAGCATTACTCTTACTCCCCCTGAAAGGGAATGGGGTCTTTAGAAGAAAGGATGGAAGATGACTTCATACTTGCTCTTTACCTGTCAGAACTGACAGGACCAAAAACACTTCCTGGGCACTAATGCCTATTGATGCCTGTGCCAGGCCCTCAAACAAGTTGAGGGACACAGGACAACCTTAGCTGTGGGGAAAGCTGAGTGTAACTGAACAGTAAGTCTCTCCAGGAGCACATAAGGAGGCCAGAAAGCAGCAGAGATGCTGCCTGCACAGGATGTACTGGGAGAATGGGTCTGAGCTCCTGCATTCCATAACCAACAAGCTAAAGTCACTGCAGAAGACGACTCTGCTTTACTTTACTGGCTACAGAGCCTTCAAACTCAGACGGATGCTCTTGGAAAAGAGCAGGGGGCTGCACGGGGCAGTAATGAGAAAGCTGCCCATTTAATTTAGCAGAGATCTCTCCTGTGCACAGCTGAGGTCGAGTGACCGAGAAGGCACTTGGGACTCGCTGCCTTTATCTGCAGAGAGATGACGTTGGTGACCACAAGCTAATCCACCTCGAGCATGAGCTTGATTTAAATCAGAGATTCAAATCGCTGATTGTAATCAAAGCTCATATCAAAAAGCAGGAAACATGGTTTAAAACATTGATTCTAATCTTGTTTTACATTTGTACTCTTATATTTATTTTCTCAAAGAAAGATTGATTCCAATTGGTTAGCAGCTTAATAAAAGCCAACCTGTTTATTAAGCTTTGCTTTCCTCCCTGCTAAGCTGGAGGTTATTTTCACATTCATTTGTGCCCCTCAGTTTTAGGCTGCAACTTAGAAATGATGACTATTTTTATTAGTCGGTAATTGCTGTTCATATTGATCTTCATTTGGCTGAGAGGTGGAACTGCAGCAAAATGAGAAAACGTTTTTATTTATTAAATGGAAATTAGTTAAATATGCTGGATACCTAAGAAGTTTATGCATTTATGCACATAAAACACTTCCTGAACACGATCTGTTGTAAGACAACGGAATATATTAGGATCTCAGCAGCTCTACATCTCATCCCCTTGCGCCTTTAATTTATTCCTAGGTTGAGAAAGGACAAAAAGGCTTTTTCTCTTCAGCAAAATACTAGTTTCTCAGGTTTTTTTTTTTACTGAATCACCAGAAGGAATTACTGAAACTAACTGCTCAGCACCACCCCAATGAAAACTGAAACTAAACTCCTCATCTACAGAACACATCACAAGCAGCTTATCAGCTTTCACATAACTGAAGCAGCCAACTTCAGTTAGGTGTTCCAGCTGATTTTCTTTAGCGTATCAAGACAACTATATTTTACTGCGATTTTGTATTTAATCCCTTAGAACAATGCATTTGTTGCCTGTTTCAGTATTGCTGTTGCAATACAAGAATATTTTTATATGTACTTTTATACACCACACAAATCAAAAGTAGTAACTAGAATATTGAGATAGTACTGTTTTTAATTAAAAATCAGAACTCAAAAGCAATACTTATAAACTCTCTCCTTTGGTGCTGCCTATTTAACCTGCAATTCTAAATAATTTTGAAGCTGCCTAAATATTAAGCAGGATGTAGTTAGTACAGCGATCAAAATAAAGTTTAAAAAAGGACTAGGACAAGGAAAAAAAACTTCACTTCTTTCTCAAACTTTAAGGAGCTGCTACATCTGAGGAGATAATTAACAAAAAACAGTGGCTCCTTTAGTATCTTGGGTTCAAAGATGTCGGCTTGTCGATGCTGGTGACTGTAAATATTTTGGCTTTGCTGCCTGGGGCGACGGGAGCCCCAGCAGCCCCATCCACAGTCTGTGCCTGGCAGCAAAGGAGCTGCCATATGGGTAAAAATCAACCCCAAAGCCCATAAATACTAAACCCCTCCTCAAGCTCACAGGGCCACTTGACTCATCCCTCCTCCTGAAGGAACAGCAGTGTTTGCTCAGTTACTTTTAACTAAGGACTGAGCGCTGGATACGGGTGGGGGGTCTGGTGGGACAGGGACTGGGGGAGGCCCCAGCATCCTAACCCCATCCTCACAGCTGGCATCCCACCATACCCACACACAGCCCCCTCACCCTGAAAGCAACTCTGTGCATTACAGTCTGCTGTGAAACCCTACAAAAAAATGAAGGGGGAAAGGAGGGGGAGGAAGAAAAGTCACTCTATTGACTACAGCATCTCTACCACACATAATTCAAGGACTACAGCTGGTATGAACTGGGGGGGGAGGGAGCTTTTTTATCCTTTCCCTTCAAAGAAAATCAGCAAACTGCAATTCAGTTCGGCAAATCCTCAGCACGTTTACTTTTGGCAGAACTGAACAGTAACAACATAACCCCAAAAACCCCACAACCCACCCCACGAAGGAACGATATGTAGAACACGTGGTAAATAAAAGTTTAACAAACCCCCAGAGAGTTTCCCCCGACACCGAACGTGGCATTGCTTTCTTTCCTGAAGAATTTACAAATCCAGACTCTCGCCAGACGATTTAAATCCCTCACAGTAACAACAGTTTGGGTTAAAAAGACAATTACATCTAAATACTACCTAAACACATTCATGAGCTCGATCAGGAGGGATGGAAATGCAAGAACATTAACAGCTCACGAGCTACTTGTTCAGAAAATATCAACATACAATGTTCTTGAAATCTAATTTCCTAAGTTTATACATTTTGTGGTAATCTGAGAGCCCAATTTGACAGTCTTGTATGCACCAGGCACTACCTCCCTATAAAATCCACACAGAGAAAGGTATTTGTGTTCTGTTCAAGATGAACAGAACAAGCCCTTTTTACCAAAAATTTTCATTAAAAAAATTTTAATCAAAAAAAAGGGGACAGTAATAAAAAGGCCATTTTACTGTTTCTCTTCTAATTCTACACAAATAGATGCAGCATAAAGCGACGATTATTTCCCTGCAGCCGTGCCATGTGTGAGTTAGAGCATGTTTAGGGGAAAATGTTAACAGATATGGGGGGGGCTGTAAATGGATAAAGAATTTGGGCTCAAAAACACAGTGTGCTGCTGCTAACCCCCATCCAGTCTCCTGAGCAACTTTATTTATCGTTCATAGTTCACTGCAAACGAGCGAAGCCGTCTCTAAAGCCATACAAATTTGGATATCAGCTGTCCTATGCAAATTTGACTCTAATTACGTATGCATTACTGAGCTATGAAATAAGTCAGTGTGTTGTGGTATGTGAATACACATCCCGCTCTTGTTTTTGAGCATAATAGTTTTCAGTGTCTGCTGAGTGTTCATATCCTGTGGAGTTTTCCTCTCCCCCCTCTTTC
>JAOXOE010000745.1:15464838-15517542 GCA_028565055.1 Phoeniculus purpureus
CTTTTTTTTTTTAAAAGGGCATTCCTAATTAAAAAAAAATTAAGGCATTAGATGTCTCTGAAATTTGTAAAGTAAAACCCAAAGACTACGATTTTATATCGTGGAATGAATTAGTTGTAAAATGCTAAACGGTTAAACAAAACTACCCAAAACATTTTTGTGAGCTAATTGTGTACTAAGCAAGGAGTAATTTTACCCTTATACCCAACATTTTATGTTTGGGGCACACTTCTATTTCATGTCCCTTGACACCTTCTCCAATAATCCATCTACTTTATATTGGAAAGCCTCACATGAATAAAACTTTATGGCACTACAGGCATTTAGCCTTCCACTGACATTCCTGGCCTGTTCAATTCTGCAATTCAATCAAAATCAAATCTCAAAATCCTCTTGTCAGCCAGCGTTGCTTTCATATGCCCGAGCCCTGTGTAAGGATAACTGCATCCAATCTTTCCCCCCAAGCAGTGCTTATATTGTTTTATTACAGTTCAATGAGTGGAGTTCAAAATTACATGCAGCTGCCTACTACTGTGGTCTGTCTGTGTTACGCATGGACACAAGTATTGCCCACCAGGCTTGAAATCATTCACTTACTGGTCTGGCAAAGAGAGACTCTGAGCACTTCATTGTATGGAGGAACATCCTGCCTGCTAGATCTAAAGAGGGTGATGTTAGCAGATCAGTCCCTTTATAAAAGGGATTGCGAAAGCCCTATGAAATGCGACTCAAACGTGCTCGATGTTAAGCATGTGGCTACCGCACATAAAAGCGGAGATAAACCTCAACATGCACCACTCATTCTCAGAAAGCTTGTGAGGGAAGATAAAGGACTGGGGAATAAAAGGCATCTCACTGAGTTTTTCTGTGTGTTTTAAAGGATGAAGCTTCATTTAGACAATTTTTATCTTTTCTTTCCCCCCATAATCTTCATACTGAAACAAAAGGACTAAACACAAAGCTAATTAAATACCATTTAATCAGATGAACAATGCAGCGACTCCAAATCCAACAGCTTAACAACTCCCGCTACTGCTAGCTCTGGTATAGCCTGACTGGAGGGAGACAGAGCATTGGCACCAGGCAGGGTTTCCACCCCACATCTTAAGAGGCTACAACTGGGGCTGGGAAGCTGCAACAGCCATGAACTGGTGGAAGGAGTCCACCCAGACAAACTCACTCAATGCCCGCCCCATCCCAACCGGCAGCACAGACATCCTCCTCGGCCGGCAGCACAATGCTTCCACAGGTTAACGTATCGCCCATCGCATTAACGTTCAGTGATCATTTTCACTGGGCTTTCCATCAGCATTTCACAGTATTAACAACAGTGACCAAAATCAAAAGAAAAGGGGGGGAAAAAAGGGCGCCTTTTATCAAAGGCTATTCATCAAATATTGTACCGTGACTAAATTCTGTAAGACTAGCAAGCGAGAAAACAGAGGCAACACACAGTTAGACATCCTGCCGAGAAAAAGCTCTCGGCGAGATGAACCCCATTACCTTTCAACACACAGGTCTGAGAACCAAGCAAACCACACAACAAACCACCGACCTATGACAGCTGCACTAAATCGCTGGGTCCACGAATCAAGGCTTCATTTCTTTTTCAAAAAACAGAGGAGAAAGAAAAAACCCCAAAGCAAGAAGCAGCAGCACACTCAGCTGCTGTGCAACTGCCCATGTGTTGGGTTATGTAGGAGTAAGCCTGGCCGGCAGGATGTCCAGCATCTGGGCTTTTAATAGCCTTCTTTCAAAAGCTGTGTGTGCATCATACGTGTGTCCACTAATCTATCTCTACATCCCCTTGTACAAGGCCTGGACAGGGAAGTCTGGAAATGTGACAGCAGTGACCGATCCCAGAGTCGCCCACTGTCACTTCTCCAGTACAGAGGCGCAGCCCCCAGCTCAGGCACTGGGATGCAGCCCACGAGATGCAGCTTCAAGTTCCCATCGCTGCCAAGGGTTTGTGGCAGGCCAGTCATGTCTTCTTTATGTCTATTTCTTGTGCAGTGACAGAATTGGGAACCTTTGTACCCAGTCTTGGGGTGTCAGGATCTCAACCATTTCATAGCCTTCTCATTCAAATGTACTGAAAACATTTTTCTGCGTAAGGCTAAGGCTTCTCCATGAGAGGTGGACTGACTTGTGGAACATCAAAGCCACAGAGGAGCTCCTGCACAGCTCCTCGTGACAGCCATGTCTCCAAACCCTTCCCATACTGGGAACCAACACCAAAAACCCTCAGAGGAAAATACAACTTCCCTGTGTTAAAGCTACCAAAAGCAATGAGGGAAAGAACAAGACAACCTTCACCAGCCTGAAGACCAGGCTTTGCAACTCTACACAGCTCCTCTAGGCCAAGGACTTTGGGCCACAACTTGCACTTCTAGGGTGCAGAATAGCCAGTATCACAGCTCCTCGGGGTGCTGCACACATACAGGGTGCATGTGTACTACACAATCACATAATGTTAGGGGTTGGAAGGGACCTCTAAAGATCATCTAATGCACCACTCCTGCCAGAACAGGATCACCTAGTACAGGTCACACATGACCCCATCCAGGTGGGATTTGAGAATCTCCAGAGCAGAAGACTCCATAACCTCTCCAGGCAGCCTGTGCCAGGGCTCTGGCACCCTCACAGTAAAAAGCTTTTCCTTATGGAACCTCCTCTGCTCCAGCTTGTACCCGTTGCCCCTTGTCCTCTCACTGGACACCACAGAGCAGAGCCTGGCTCCATCCTCCTGTCATCATCATCCTTTCCATATTCATAAACATTAATGAGGTCACCCCTCAGTCTCCTCCAGGCTGAAGAGATCCGGCTCTCTCAGCCTTTCCTCATCAGGAAAACGCTCCATTTTATTAAAAACCCTTGTGGCTCTGCCACAACCTACCGGCCCCCGGGACAGGGAGGTCACTGGGACCCCCAAGGTCCAAACTTGGCCAGCAAAGCACAAACAAAGCATCAGTAGGCGCTCAGCAGAGGGACCCATCTCAGGAACAGCAGAGAGCATCCCTGTCGATACGCAGTGACATATCAACATTACGGAAGCCAAAATGCGAGGCAGAGCGCTCGGGCGTGTGCTGGGGCTAGGAGGGGAAAAACCGTCTCGCTCCACATGCACACTTGTAGGAAGTGACAAAGTATCACGTCTGCCTGCCATCCAAAATATATTTAGCAGCCTATAGATAGCAAACCAACGAGATGCATCTAGAGCAGGCCCCGGCACACGCACCCAGTGTTTTACAGTGACTCTGCACCCGCCGCTTCGCTGTGAAGCCAAAGGGATGCGAGAGGCAAGCGAGGAGCTGCGGCTTCCAACCGGCCCTTTATCAGGCATCACCATCGCAGTGTTTACGGTAACACAGGTGACTTAGTGAAGCCCTGGACTAATTAAATGAACTCCTCCATTAATCAATCAATCAAACCAGCACAGAGCAGTTGAAATATTGAATTACTTAAGAGCAGCATCTTTATATAGGACTTTTAAAGGTTTGCTCTGGAGGACCTTATCCCAAATAATTAAATTCGGCCTCACATGGAAAGGAGCATAAGAAATCCAGATAAAACCCTGAGGCTGAGGGAGCTGAGGCAGGGGCAGCCCTGACTGGGTGCATCTCAGAGCGGGAGGAAACAGCGGGAAACGCTGCCCCATTCCAGGGGCCAGTGAGCTTATATGGAAGGAAACATCCCCTCGAACCACCCTTGATACTGACACAAAGCTCCTACTTGTCCCATCAAGATCACTAATCAATTAATTAGGAAAACCAAGATCAGGATTGCCCAACCATCAGGAATGGCTCACATCCAGCTGGCAAAGCTGCAAGGAGGGAAAGATGGGAGCAAGACCATGTGCTGTGAGTCTGGGAACACCTGGATGCATAAACAATACTTGCAAAACCTGTAAAGTCAGTGAAGGTTCTCTGTTTTTTGTATCTCAGGAAAGGCAGGCAGGGAGAGTTAAAACACTATGTCCTAGGCTGTGCAGAGAACCAGTGAGAATGTCAGCAACAGGACTGGCAACCTCCCGTCATCCTGAAAGCCAGGCACACAAACTGCCAATAGGATCAATTTTATCACCAGTGGGTCCATTTGAATACTGAAATAGGAAAACATGAGACCTACACTTCATCATTTCAGCTTGGATGAGGCTGGGCTCATCAGTGGGAGAAAGGGCAACAGGAAAAATGAATAAAATCTATTCCACAGAATCATCCCATTTAGTGAAAAATCCCCATTGTCAGAAACTTTGCACATTGCATGAGAACTGCCGCTTCCCTTGGACAATAGCTAAAAGCTTCAAGAATCAGAGCACCTATGCAAAAATAACCACCCTGAGATGTTTTCCCCCAGCAAGTATTTCTATTCTAACTATTTCAGCTGCAAGAGCTTGACTTAAGTGGTTACAAGCTCTTGTGTGCTTGGCTCCTCTACCTCCAGTCCTTCCCACCACCACATTCCCTGCTTGGGGCAGGGATCTCAGTGAAGCACCTGGACTACCCCGACCGCTTCTTCCAGATACAAAGGGAACAAAGTTAACAGTCCCAAGATCTTGGAGACAAGACCAGGCACACAGGACCCAGAAGGGAGAGCTGCAGCAATACGAACACACAGTTGAGCGCTCTAAAGTCACTATTTTTTTTGGCAAAGACAATACAGAAAGAATAAAAAAGACTTATTACAAGCCCTAAATGTAGGATGGCACAGCATGTTAACATATTGCTGTACATCCTTTATAGAAGCGCATCCAAAGCTATATTAAAATAACGTTAAGGTTGCAAAAAACTAGGCAACAAAGTTGGCAACATCAACAGGCAGTCTTGATTTACACCTTAGGAACGAGTATTACGATCCAGTCCTCACTTACACAACCATCTCAGCGTTGGTTTTTTTTCCTATGGGACTCCCATTTAATCTGCAGCTACGAAGTTGTTTCTTCTTACCAGTATAAAATCTGTGCTCCCAGTAGCACACACCACTTACTTCACAGAACATTAGGGACTGGAAGTGGCCTTGAAAGATCAGCTAGCACATAATAACCAAACCTAGGTGATCCTGCTGTGGCAGGGAGATTGGACTCAAACATCTTTAGGAGTCTCTTCCAATCTCTAGTGTTCTGTGATTCTATGGAACCCAGAGCTGAATACAGGACTACCAAGCTCCTCTTGACCATATTTCAGCTCCCCCCTGACAGCAGCAGTTTGTAACATCAGGAAAAGTCTCACCTCCACTTCCTGAGGAGTCTGATGGCATCACCCACATCTCACCGGTGAGAAGCTGAGACAAAGCAAAAGGGAGGCTACTGATAGCTGCTAGCCTGAGTTACTCAGCTAAGCCAGGGCACCAATCTGAGCCCACCATGACTGAAGGTCTTTATGGATACTAACAACCCCCATATGCTACAGCTTCAACTGGCTACAGCTGTGGCTACAACCCCAGATGACTTCGGCAAAACTGGCCCCAGGTGTGTCTTTGGTGGGCACACAGAAATGAGGAACAGGGAGCTGCAGGGTAAGCTTAGAGCTCTTAGGTTTGGATGACCTGCCAAAGCCCAAAAAAAGGCTCTTTGGGAAGTAAAAACCCCCACAAAACAAAACCTACATGGGTTACATGTCCACAGCTGGGAGCCCTATGCCACCTTAACTCCGTCCTCTCCCAAATTTCGCATGCCAAACTACAATACCTTGAAGGTTGCTTTCACATACAGCTGGTTTTAATCTATGTAGTTTTCTGAGAATTCTTTATGCTGTATTTAAGAAGTGAGAACTGAAACAGCTGCAAGTAGCAGCTACAACCAGAGTGTGCAGTAAGGTGACAACATGATGTAGCTTTGGCCAACAAGAGATGCATGCCATCAGTCTCCACCATCAGAACCTACCCATAACCAGCTGTTGCACCACACTTCTGGGTGGCACTGGGAGCTCCTGATGGTAGGTGGAGGCATCAACCCCAAATTCTGAAGACATATTTGTTCCAACAGCTGTACATCTGAGGTTCCCCCAGGGTGGGACAATAAGGAACATTCTAGTATCTTCAAACTACTTAAAAGGCCCCATTGTGTCCAAAGCAACATGTGGCTTTATGAGAAACCAGGCGCTCTGACTGTTCCTTGGGGTACCCCACTGCCGCATGGTACCTTGAGGTATCTGCTGCAAAGGTGGCCAACCAGTAGCATCATCATTGCACAAACAGAACCATCAAATAAAGATTGGGAGAGACGTTTAGGATCATCAAGTCCAACCATCTGCTCTACAACCCCTCACCACTAAGCCATCTCTTGAAACAATCTTAAGATCTGCCAGCAAGACTTTTCTTTGAGGAGGAGGTGCTCATACCAAGGCCCCAGCACCCGACGGGGCACCCCACAAGCAGAATGTTGGGCACTGTAGGACTGGTCCTTCCCAATGGCACCTTGGCAAGATCCTCTACACTCTGCAAAGTGCCATATGGCTAGAGCAGCTAGGGCTTCCCCGGCGAGGGACAACTCCTGCACACTGCCTGCACAAAGACACTATGGCTCTGTTAAAAATACACACACACAAGCACATTTGCATCCACACACTCAAACAAGAATCCTTCACAGAGCGACAAGCTGTGCTGTCGTCCTCTCCATTATGCACCCGCTTGGGTTTGCTTGGGCAGCCAAAGAGGCTTGGTGAGACCATCAGAATTACCCATCACATGCCCAGAAGCTTCATTTCTGACTATCTTCATTTTGAAGAGAGCCCCAGGTGTCACTCAGAAGAGGTGGACTATCTCTGCTTTCCTAAATACTTGAGCTGCACTCATTGCGCTGGGGAAGGGACTGCACTAACACACAGAAATGGCCAAGTATCACAGAATCACTCCGGTTGGAAAAGGCCCCTGGGATCATTGAGTCCAACCATCTACCCCACCTCACAAGTTGACCCCTAAACCGTATCTCTCAACACCCCATCCAAATGATCTTTAAACGCATCCAGGGATGGTGACCCAACCACCTCCCTGGGAAGCCCATTCCAGCACTTGACCACCCTTGCTGTGAAAAAACTTTTCCTAGTACCAAGTCTAAAGTATTGCGTTTTCACCCCCATCTAGAGCATTCTCCATCCTCCCCAGTAATTTGCACGGTCCTCTCTTTCAAAGACTGCCATAAAAGGCAGTTCCAGTCAGTACAGTGCCCTTAGCACCTGGTGCATTTTCTCTTCTACAGAGCCCGGGGTGCACTTTTACAAAGTACGTGTTTACTTTGACTTCCCCCTTACAGAAACAAAGTGGGACTGCTGCCATTTTCCATCGCAGCCTTTGAGAGGGCAGGTTAATAAAACAAAATAAAATAAAACAAAACAAAAGCAATTTAAATAAATCAGAAAAAAAAAAAGAAGAAGTCGAGAAAAGCTGGTGCTGCAGTTGCTCTGACTGGAGAGAACCGTGAAAGCCAAAAGGAAGGAGTTAACCTTTGTTGAAACAGCATCAAACAGCCGCTGCTGCTTCAGTTATTGCTGCACCGGGACTCGCTGCGGCAGACAGCATCCCTCGGTAACGGAAGAGCATCACCTACACGCCTGCAATTCTCCAAGGGTCAACCCTAAAAGCGCTGCCCTTTAAATGTGGGTAACAACCAACATCAGGTACGCGAGGAAAATCTGGTCGATTGAACAGGAAACTGCACAGAACTATTTCTGAAATGTAAATGAGACTCTGCTACTTTCATTTCATTATTGCCGAGGCACTGTGCTGAGATGAAGTTTCCATCTGTGATTTTCAGGACAGGATATCAGCCATTTCAGACGGCATCCATCGGAAACTAGAGAGACAAGTTACTCACAATGTGGGGGTTTATAAGAGTATTTAAACCCTCTGTGGTCTTCCCTTGGACAGAGCTTTTAACTCAGTGCTTTGGGGAACAACCTCGCAGCACACAGGCAGCTTTACCTCCACCAGCCTTTTTTTTAAGTCATTTTTTGAGGACAACCTGCAGAAAGTTACAATTTGAAGCGGACTAAATACTTCAAAAGACAGTTTTGACAAGGCCATGTGCTGAACACCGACCTTTTATTACTATCCGAGTAGCCCTGACTTCAGTGAGATAAACAGCATCGAGCACCTAGGTTGTAAACAGAGGAAAACGTGTTCCACATCTCACTGAAGCCCGGGGACTCGTAGATTTTTCAGGCGCTCGCGGAAATTGTCCTCTCACGCAAGAGAACAGCACATCCAGCGAAAATTATTTCAAGCGCTTGTTTCTTTTTTTCACATTTTCACCATCGGCCGCACAAATCTATCAGGAAAAAACGCTGAAGTCAATGATGATGCAATTAAGGCTTTGATTACATGATGACAGCAAATCGATTTTAAAGCAGATTATATCAACAGTTGGGCAAAAGGAGAGGCAGACATTATGGAAATCAAACCCTTTAATATCTTTAAGATTCCATAACCCCGGAGAGCATCTTTAATTCACCCTCTTTTATTCCAGATGGTCTCACAAAAAAACCCTCGAAGTTATCACATTCTGGTAGCCCATGAGAACACACATCGTGCGGCACCACATTAATACACGTTAAAATAAAAGAGAAATTAAAATTGTTTTCAATTCCAAATGGCAACTATTTCCCCGCTAAGGTGACATTCGCAGTGGCATCTGTTTTTAAAGACCCCCAGGACACAACGCGGCACTTACTTCCACCGGACAGGCATGGCAAGTGCCTGGTGAAGGCAAGCGGTTACGCACAAGTATCTGAGAGCAGGATTTGGCTTCAAACTCCGCATGAAGGCAGGAATAGGGAACTATTGTGCTGCCTGTTTTCTCACAGCAGATCCCAACTAGCTTTGGCTATGGATCCAGCACCGCCAGCCAATTTCAAGGGAGGGGAAAAAAAAAGAAAGAAAGAAGAAAAAAAAAAAAGAGCCTCCAGAGCCTCCGACCCTTTCCTTTCTCTCCCTTTTTGTAATCTCTTGCAGGCACAACCGCTCCAGCAAGCAGCTCCCCTACCAGCCCAATATTTACACTAAACCACTAAAGGACTTTCCATTATAATGCTATCTCATTGATACAAGATTACTCCTGAACCACATCAAACCCCGCAACGCCGTGAAAGGCACAAACGCCGTCTGAAGAAAAGAGGCGCAGAGTGGATTATTTCAGTCTCGTTATTTCACCAGCACTTTTTAGATTCCAGTATTAAAAAAAAAAAGGAGTAATGCAATGCTACAGTAAGTGTCTCTCCCCCGGGGGCAACCCTGAGTGTCTATGTGGATTAAAGGTACATGCGTAAACACTTGCGAGGGCTAATTACGTTCCTGAAAACACTCGATTCTTAATCCTGCAAAAAAAAAAATGGGGGGGAAAAAAGAGCAAAAAGGCTTCAAAAATTTTTGCAGGTAATAATAAATTTTGATCGAGTGCCTTTGAACCTCCTCAGAGATTTGCACCCGAGAATCAGAAAGTGTGAGAACTCCTGCCTCTTTCAACTCTCTTGTACAAAAGATGCGTGGATGTAATAAACCCCAACAGAACACGGCGCTCGCCTTCTCCTCCGCTTGCAAAGAACATGAAAGAGTACCCAGACATTTTTATTCAAATGAAATTATACAAATTTTTTTATCTCTCCTCCCCCCCCCTCAACATGTAAAAACCCCACCCTACGATGAACACAAGGCTTAAAGCAATCTCCTCCAATGGGCCATTTTACTTATTCCACAATTTCTCACCCAAATTACACAGGTGTAATTATTTTGACACCGTAATGAAAAGAAAATGGGATTTGGGCACCGTGGGTTTATCTAATAACACCATTTCTTGCCAGACTTCACAGCACTGACAATCACAAAGAGCCCTGTCCATTCCAATAGGAAATATTTGATTTTACTGTAGGAACATTATTTATTTTCACCAAGTTGCTATTATCAGAAAGGATATGATAGCTGAATAATAAAAATGAAATCAAGAAATTCTGGTGTTTCAAGGCTTTATTTTTTTCCTGCTCTCACTTTTGACATTTTCTTCCCCTGGAGAGACAAGATAAAGTGCTGTCATAAATGGGTGACTTTTCTTGTCAAATGACAGATTTGATTCTCCATGGCAACCACAAATCAAGGTGCTAGTCTGAATTAAAGCTTCTCTTAAAAGGCGTCTTTATGTTTATAAAATGAATTTAAATTAAATGGGTATTAGGTACAGGGTTTTTTTACCTCCATTTATTTATTGACTAAGGAGCTCTGGTACCGCACGGAGCGGTATTTGCATTTTAAGGAAAGACAACATATTGTACTGGCAGATGCACAAACAAAGCAAGTTACAAGGTCATGCTACATATACTAGTTTACAGTCCTATGAATGGTATACAGATGGACAGCAAGCAGTTAAGAGGTACTTAAATACTGGAAAAAAGCACAAAAATTACCTACAGAGTAACAGATGAAGGAAATCTCTCCTCATTTCATAACACTGCTTTCTTCCACGCACAGTTAATAGAGAGGCATGTAATTGTCACAAACAGAATGCCAAAAGAGAGATGTGGGGAGGGGAAAAAAAAAACCTCTCAAAAAAAAAAAAATCAGATGCTTCATCCTGTGCCCTTATGCAATCTTACTACAGAGCATGATACGCTCTTACAAATGGTTGTTACCATGACTTTCAAATACCCGAATTTATCCCAGATTTCTAACTTCAACTGCTCTAAAAATTCACTTTCTTGAGGTCACAACACATTTGAATTTCTTTATTCAGAAGATGAGTCAGTGGAGCCTCCTAGTTCCACAATTAACCTACCTTATTACATCTTTTCTCTCTTTTTTTTTAAGAACCCAGAGAACCTAAATTGCACTGTAATACTCTCCTCATTTGGTTTCCCCAAAGAGATGGGGAAAAAAAAACACAACCTCCTTTGCAGAGAACATGAGATTAAAATTTTTAATATATAGGTAAAGTCAGAGATGCATTTTTACCTGCGTTCACAAGGAAGTAAATACTTTTGAGAACTCAGATAGCACTGTAAAAAAATAAATAAATTCAAAATGCTGCAGGTTTGTCAGCCGATTCTCTCTCCGTTACTGGAGTCAAGTGCCTCCACATTCACTGCCCTTGTAAGCTCTGCCAAATTTGATTTTAAGCTTCCTGAAGTTAAAGAAGGTTTATACAGCATTAACACGCGATCTTCTCACACATTTCTCAAGTTATTACACAGCCTTTTATCCAAAATTACAATTTTAAGCAGCGCAGGAAGGCTTCGGTTCAGCTTCCCAGGCAGAGATGGACAGCGGATGTCTTCATCCCCCACCACTGGGCTTTCTGCTTCGCTTCCCCGCTGCCACTCGCCTTCTTCCAGACAAGGTGCCCGCAACTTACAAACCCATTTACTACCCTGGTTCTGAGCAGGATTTGGCCCCTGCACCCAGTAGCTTAGAGACAGCCCCCTCCTTGCTGCTGTGGAACAGCTCAGATGCAGCTATAAGAGTCCCCACATGGCCAAGCTCCCCAACTCACAGGCACCCACAATCTTGTACTTTGGACACAAATATCCCCAAAACTTTGAGAACTGGAGGGGGGAACTAATGGTCAGGACTCCGAATCAGTGGGTAAACATTTGCTACATAAAAATCAAAAGACACATTGCTAATGGACTACTGTATAAGTAACAGCCTCATTAAAATAAGAGTGACCCCTAACAGAAATGTGCATTTTACGAGCTAAGCAACTGGATTTCTTACATTTTTACTGTGAGAAGAGAAAAAGAAAACGAGTTACCTATTTCTGAACTGAAACCCGATCGCAATGTTTAGATGTGCCCATCACAGTGCTGTATAAATAAAGTCCCCAGAATGGGGCTGAGAAAATGAAAGATGGTTAACTTCAAACAACACCTTCAGCTCAACTCCTGAAAACCCTTAGAACGTCTTGCTCCACATTTCTGGGCATAACTCGAGGTTAAGAGGCAGGCTCCTGCCTTTTAGGAAGAATTCCTCAAACTACTGCCATGCACAGGGGAAACACTTCCCCAGGCTGTAGGATGCTGGGTGGTAGATGCTTGGGAGCACTTTCTGCTACTGCATAGGGATGGAGAGTGAAGTCCACACTTCGTGCTCATGTTTTCTCTCCATCAGCAGCTTTAAGGTGCACCAAAGAGACAGAGGATTAAGGTAATGCCCTGCAAAGTGGTTTTCCAAGCTTTAATGCCAGCTGATGGCACAGCTTTGCCCAACAACTGGATGAAGAAGAAAAAAGCACCAGAAGAAAAAAACCTGCACCTGCTAAAATGGCTATTAAAATCGCATTTCAGAAACAACCTGCAGCCAAATCAGCAGCAGTTCTCCAGTTTCAAATATTCCAAGAGTGATATGGCACAGGTAGGAAAAAAAGCCCTGCAAGTGCCTGAATTTGGAGCTCTTGACTTTTTTGGGGAGGTGGTGGTGATGCTGAGGCTGTATCAAAACCTCCTGGGAGCACCTGGGTGTTTTCCAATTTGTTTAACTCCAGATGCGAAAGAACTGCAAAAAGAAGACAGTGTGGCTTAAGTTGAACAGAAAAAGACTTCTCCAGCCCCTGATTCAGTGGGAATACAGGACTTTATTAACAAACTCCTGAAATTCAAACTGGGTTAAGCTGATGATTCTACATCTTTCTCCTGAGCTGGCTTGTGGCAAACATTCAGGACAATTGAGCCAGGCTGTTCTCAGTGGCATCCAATGATAGGACAAGGGGCAACAGGTGTGAGCTGGAACAGAGGAGGTTCCACATCAATATAAGAAGGAACTTCTTCATGGTGGGGGTTATGGAGCACTGGAAGGGGCTGCCCATAAGGGTTGTGGAGTCTCCTTCTCTGGACATGTTCCTGTGCAGCTTGATCTAGGTGATCCTGCTGCGGCAGGGGGATTGGACTGGATGATCTTCCGAGGTCACTTCCAATCCCTAATGTTCTGTGATTGTGGGAAACACATTAAACCCTCTCCTTAACTGCTGTGAAGCAGCACAGCTCACCTTTCCCATTACTTCTAACGGGCAGCATTTCATTTCACTGTGTGTGAGCTTCGCGGTGGCGATAGCTGCAAATTTGACTACTTTAATAGTAAATGTTACCCGACGTTTCCTAACACTGAGCTTTGGGATTTGAGACTGACCGGTCTTGACAGAGATGGATAGTATGCGTAAGAGTTATAAAGGGAACAGCAGAACCTTCAGTGATATTTTAAGCAGGAAAAACTATGCAATATACTTTAAAAAGTGAAAAGACAACCGGGAAAATCTTCGGTTGGTAATCACAGTCAGGAAATGCCAGCAAATGTTTTGAGATGCTAGCTGAAAATTTGAAAAATGTTAAAAGCCAGCTTTGCTACCTTTAGCAGTGAACTATAAAGCTAATCACATATATTTTTGGGGTCCTTAACATGGACCAGATGGAACTACACCGCATATAAATAAAAAACATTCTCTAGGTTGTGGGCTGGTTTGAATTTTATTTCATTGGATAAATGTGGGAAGACAAAGTTACCAAGTAGGTTTCAGCCTGAGTAAACCATGGAGCAATTACCAGGAGTTCCAAGATGCAATTTCATCCAGCAGATTCCCCTAATACTTTGGGGATTTCACAGGAATGCTACTGCTATTGAAAAAGGGACCTGACCATGTCCATATCACAGAACGTTAGGGATTGGAAGGGATCTCGAAAGATCATCCAGTTCAATCCACCCCACCAGAGCAGTATCACCTAGATCAAGTCACACAGGAACATGAGCAGGTGGGTTTTAAACGTTTCCAGAAAAGAAGTCGCCACAACCCCCCTGGGCAGCCCCTTCCAGTGCTCCATCACCCTCACCATGAAGAAGTTCCTTCTCACATTGATCTGGAACCTCCTCTGTTCCAACTCACACCCACTGCCCCTTGTCCTACCACTAGATGACACTGAGCAGAGCGTGGCTCCACCCTCCTGACACCCACCCTTTCTACATTGATAAACATTAATGGAGTCAGCCCTCAGTCTGCTTTTTTCCAAGCTCAAGAGACTCAGCTCCCTCAGCCTTTCCAGTATCAACTAGGTGGGAGCAAACTGAGGTGCAGCATCTGCTCCTGAGCTCCTGGGTCCATCTTAGGAGGTCCCAGCTAATCCTTAAAAAGTTAATGAAATTATCCATCTTGTAACGCTAATTAATTGGGGGAAACTTGATAACAAGGTATAGAAACAGTAGATGCCAACCTGCAAGGTAAATAAACTAAGTGGAATAATCTTGACTCTCTTCTCGAGTTACAGAATTATTTACTTGTTCTGATCTGAGCAAACATAAAAGAACACCTCTCCCAGGCTCCAGGCATTGTTACCATCAATTAACTAACAATTCCATAAACAATAAAAGTATTACAAAAACAGCAGCACATCCCCACCTACACATTAGCACCAGTCAGCAAAAAAAAATCCAACAAAAAACTACAAACAACACTTCCTACTCCTTGAATTCCCAAAGGAAACTCCACCCCAGCTGCTGCAATCGCAAATAGGGACTTAACAAAGTGCCTGCGAGGTTAAGTGGCAATTTGAGGTGTTACTTGTAGCAGAAGTAAAATAATTTCAGACACGAGGGTGAGTGTAAGCTGAGAACTCCTCAAACACAGCCTTTCCCCCAAACGACAATTTCTTGCAGAGAGTGTGTTCCCTGTTTTGGGATGATGAAAGATGAATGGGTCTAGATGAAAAAAAAAGGGAAGGAAGAAAAAAAACCCCTAAGCCATGAATCCCCAACCGACCCCAAGCACAGCAAAGCTCCCTTGCACCAGGTTCTAATGTTTTCAGGAGAGGGCTGTGCTCCAACACACACGTTGGAGGTGGAGGGATGGTGGGAAAAGGGGATGCCAGGCTGCTTCTTCCTCTTCTCCCTCCTGCAAGTCCATGCTTGCCTCTTCTCACTGGTTTCTCAATTGTGTTCTCAACTATCAGTGGGTCAACACAGCACTGACTTGGCACCCAAACAAGGCCTGTGAAACCTGGGGAGTCATGCAAATGCAGCTGAATATGCAACATCTTCTTTCCTGATTCACTGTGAAGAGGCAGGAGCCATTTTAGCCAGGATGGTCAACATCACTATTAGCTTTGGGAAGTATTCTGTCCAAAGAAATAAATCCCAATTTCCCATTGCTCCTCAGTTCTCTCAGTAATGGTCCAGAGACCCCTAAGCACATACACACACCGCCACCGTTACCACAAACAGAGCCACTGCTCCCAGTCTGAGGTTAAACAGGCACTAAGTGGGGCCAGTTATCAGCAACCTGCAGAAGTGCAGGCTGGCATCAGTTATCCAAACATACCATGCATCTGGAAAATGGGAGTTTTTAAGCACAGCATCGCTGTTCAATTGACAGCAAGATGAGCCCCTACCTGGTACTTCTCCTGAGTATCTTTGCTCTGTCAAAGTCAGGAACTCGCTGCCCCCAAAAACCATTATGGGAAAACTCAGCTGTCCTTGGGGAGTTAATGTGGGTCATCTAGAGAATCAGTTCAGTCTTTAAAACTGAGCAATACAAGGATTTTTACCCTGGTTTAAATGCAAGTTTCAACACTAACTGAATGTTGGACCCTCCAGGATTTCTTTCTAAGAGTGATCCAGAGGAGAAGTTCCTGGGCAATCCTGGGAAATCTTGTGTGGTGAGTGATGTCTCTACTTCTTGTAGGGAGGCTGGACTAGATGACCTTTGGAGGTCCCTTCCAACCCAGTATATTCTGTGATTCTACCACTCCTTCAGTGTCTATGCAACAACAAAGCAAAAAACTAACTACTTTTATTTTTCTATGGCAGAGAAGCAGGAGTTATAAAACACGAGTGTAGGAAATAACTATTTACCTTCAGAACAGGCAGTTTCTTCGTGGTTTCTGTGCCATAAATGCAACTTTCTCCCAACAGCAACTTCTTAAAAGATGTTTGTCAACTTCTGTCATTCACAGATACACAACAAAGAGAAATGTATGTATTTCTAATGAGATGCACAGCCAAGGACGGTTGTCAGCATCGTAGCACTGCTGTTGTGACATGTTATTTCATTTTCTTCAATACATAACGGGAAAGCTGTTTAATCCAGCAGTCCAAGCAACGTCCAAATAAGCATTAATAATGCGGTGAATACCTAACTGATCATCACGAGATGGTTCGCAGCAAGATAAAGCTTCTTCCCTCCCCTTTTAAAAATATCCTCTGAGTTAGAAAACAAAGAGGCAGAAGTTAAGGCTGCTGCCTGCTCCCTCCTACAACGGGCACGCATCTGCAAGTGCCAACCTGCTCGCTGCTGAGCCTGTCGTCGAGCGCCACGGATTTCAGCACTACATCAACAGATTGCAGCAGCACAGCAGGTGGAGCGGGGGGCTAAAGGAGAAGCAATTAACATGTATTGTGTTTCCCATTTTGCAAGGTAGATGGCAAATTCTGTTTCACCGACATGTACAAATTCACGTGCAAAGCCCACTGCATAATAGCAAGACATCTGTGTTTACCAAAGTAATCATTATTGTTTAATGCATATTTTTTACGCCATTTAACAAATAACTTTAACTCTGATAAACGTGGTGATTTTCACAATAGACTTCAAAAAGAAACTAAGTTCATAAGAGATGCAATGGTTCTAACTTATGCTAAGTATCAAGATGAGCACCACAGGTGAAGGGCACTGTTGTGGCCTCATATGTTCGCATCCCATGAATGCTCAGCCAGCACAGTACAATGGGGATCTGGTGGGCTTGCATCAGAACTTGGATTCATCCTCAAGCTGCTTCCTGCACCATGGACGTAGCACTGGAATAGACTGCCTAGGCTGTTCTCCTCCCCCTCTACTCTGTCCTGGTGAGACCACATCTGGAATAGTGTGTCCAGCCAAGGGCCCCTCAATTCCAGAAGAACACAGAACTGCTGGAGAGAGTCCAGTGCAGAGCCACAAAGATGATGAAGGGAGTGGAACATCTCCCTGATGAGGAAAGGCTGAGGGACCGGGTCTCTTGAGCTTGGAAAAAAGGAGACTGAGGGGTGACCACATTAATGTTGATTAAATATGGAAAGGGTGGGTGTCAGGAGGATGGAGCCAGGCTCTGCTTAGTGGCACCTAATGATAGGACAAGGGGCAATGGGTGTGAGCTGGAACAGAGGAGGTTCCACATCACTACAAGAAGGAACTTCTTCACGGTTAGGGCAACAGAGCAATGGAACAGGCTGTCCAGGGGGGCTGTGGAGTCTCCTTCCCTGGAGACATTTAAAACCCACCTGGACATGTTCCCATGTGACTTGATGTAGGTTATCCTGCTGTGGTGGGGGTACTGGATTAGATGATCTTTTGAGGTCCCTTCAGTCCCTATTGTTCTGCGATTCTGTGAAAGGCTTCTTGGTGCTGAGTGCAACAGACACTCCTGTCTTCAAGACTGGCCCAAACATCACAGGCATGGGGACATTCCCATCATCACCTCTGCCTTAACACTTAGAGCCATCATCTCTGCCCCAGCGCACCTCCCCGTTTGCAGGCTCAGAGGGAGAGACGTGCCTGACCATCATTGGCTCCAGGGATGCTGCAGGCAGGCAGGGCTGGCATGCAAGGATGGGGAGCTTGGAGGAGAAGTGAGCTGAGTCAAGACCTCGGTACGTGTTCAGTGATTATAAGATTAGTGTGTTTTTATTTAAAGTATTATCCGTTAACATCCCGTGTTACAAAAGTAGCACAACAATATCGACAGGCTGTCAATATTAATAGGAGTGTCTAATGTTATATCAATACTAATTTAATTTCTGTTATCTGCAGGCTGCAGGGCCTTTCTGAAGACACAGTGGAACAAGAATGAGAGAGCCAGAGCACTGACATAACAGGAAAACGAGTCATTCCTTCAGCTTCTCCATCATTCAGTGGCACCCTGCTGTTTAACAGAGTTATCCCTGCTTCTTTTGAGAAAAACCACTGACAACAAAACCCCCTTTAGTTTGATTTTTTTTTCCAGTATCATCAGAACCTCCACCCTCTCTCTTTTTCTCTGTGGCCAAAAAAACATCTTTGCAGAGCAGCATCTTTCCTACCTACATAAAATAAATATGTCAGACAGCAGCACTTCCAGGTCAGATGAACAACCCACCCTTACGACATAGTGTTGACTCACAAAGGAGAATTTCTAGGCCAGTGAATGACCCAATCTCATACAGACCCTACAAGCTGCATGGAAAAAGCATGTTCTTAATTATACACACAGAATACTTCTTTTGAGGGTAAAACTTCACAGAACCACAGAATGTTAGGGGTTGGAAAGGACTGTGAAAGATCATCTAGTTCAGAGCAGGATGACCTAGGGCAGCTCACACAGGAACCCTTCCAGGAGGATTTTTAATGTCTCCGGAGTTGGAGACTCTACAACCTCCTGAGCAGCCTGTTCCAGGGCTCTGTCTCACTCACAGTGAAAAAGATTTTCCTTATGTTTCCATGGAACCTCCTCTGCTCCAGCTTGTACCCGTTGCCCGTATCCTCTCACTAGACACCACTGAGCAGACCCTGGCACCATCCTCCTGACACCTGCCCTTTCCGTATTTATCATCATGAATGAGATCACCCCTCAGGCTCCTTTTCTCCAAGCTCAAGAGACCCAACTCCCTCAGCCCTTCCTCATCAGGGAGATGCACCACTCCCTTCACCATCCTTAAGGCTCTGTGCTGGTCTCTATGAAGCAGTTCCCTGTCCTTCTTAAACTGAAGTGGCCCAGAGCTGGACACAACTTTCCAGATGCAGCATAAAAACTTCTTGAAGACTTGTATTTTCATGCGGTTTGAGTAACTGTCCCTAAGAGCACAGGGCAAGGACACATGTGGTAATGTGTGCCTGTGGCAGCAGGTGTTGTGAGGTTGAGGAGAAGCCCTCATCTTTATGGAGAGATGCTCAGCACAGCACAAGCGGGACCCTGGCACCACCCGGCACTGATCACTTACTTCACGAGAGGGAGAACGACAGGTCTGCAGTGACAAAATGTCAGTGTGAACAAAGTAATTGCGCTAATTACGTAAACACTAATTACGAGGAATATTAAAATATCCTGGTTTGCATTTTCTTTTTGCAGCAGAATGAGCAGCATCTAAGGACTCAGAATTACCATCCAAGATTGGAGTAAAAGAGGAAACTGCCCAAAATGAAGGCACAGTCTTAACGAAGAGTATTTCTCTGGCTTTAGCACATGAATGATCCCAACTGTACTCGCTACAAAGCATTAGGTGGGAATGCAGAGGAAAATATTCTTCTCCTTAAACACATTTCAAGTAAGTGATTTATGGTTTTCAAACTGTGAAGGAGAGAAGTAGAAAAGAGGAAGGTATTGGGGTAAGAAATTGGCTTCCTTTGTGATACTCCATGATGTGTGACCAGCTCCCACAAATGGGTGAATCCTCCTTCCCCCTCTAATGAGGCTGCAGGTTTGCTGGTTCCCCTCTGCCCAGCCAGAGCTCCCCACTGCACGGCAGGGCATGGGGAACCCACCCCACCCCGACCACATCCTTACCTTAATTTTACATCCCCTGCCAAGGGTAATGCCACCCAAAGCTCCCCTGAAAACACATCAAGGGGCAGCAACTCAAAAATGCCAGTGATGGGCTGGGTGCGTGACAAACCCTCTGAACTCCACAATGCTGGGTCACATCACCGTGGCCGGTGGCATTCTACATGCCCTACAGCAGAACAAGCAAAGCAATGTTTGAAATAGGGGTGGGGAAGAAAAACGAATCCATTTTTCTATGGCAATTGCAACTCTGACTTGTCTCCCCTAACCTGTTGGTGCCCTCCCTCCCTCCCAACAAGTCCTCCCTGTCAGAGTCACAGAAATCTCCACTCACACCACATTCTTCCTTCACACCTACCTGTGCCCACTGCAGTCACAGCTTAACACTAATTGGTGGTTGTGAGGAAACTGAGTCTGTCAGACTGCTTACAGTAAAGGAGGGAAGGGAAAGGGAAGGAAACAACAGAACAGTCTATGGTCTCTGAAAAGCAGGGGACTGCACTGCTGAACAAATCCCTTCCAGGCAGCTGGGGATGGAGCCAGAAACCTATCTTTGAAGGTGAAAAAGAAGAACCAGTGAGGAAGCAACAAGCAAGCAACAAGAGGGGAAAAACTGCGCCATGGGGAAGTTAATCCAAGAGAAGTCTCATAAATTGGAAAAGGACAAGAACGAGAATTAGGAGTTATTGGACACAGATTATCGTAAGAGGGATAGTTTCCTACTAGGAAATGGGGATTGAATGGCTCGTGCATGGCCCTGCCAATAACCTCCGAGGAGGTGGCAGGAAATAATTCCAAGGCACAGTGATGTAGGTTTGCCTGCAGTCTTAAATTGAACTTGAGCTTCTGGGTCTGAGCACCCACCAGGGGAGCCCAGGTTACCATGAGAGATCAGGAGAATAGTCCTCTCCAGTCTGGCCTTTCCACTTTAAAGCTCCAAACATGACTCCTGGGATTCACACACACCCCACCACCACGGCAGAGGACATGTCCTTTCCCATTTGCAGGGGCTGGGTTCCACTGCACCACATAGCCTACTACATCCTGCAAGCACAAATGGCTGCAAGAAAGGAACCACCAGCTGCACAAACTGCAGCTCAGGATGGGATCGGGCACACAGAAATCCTTGCTGCCAGTTCTTACCTCTCTCACATCTTTCTGCTCACCACCTCCCATGTCTATAGCCACATTTCTGCAGTGCTTCCCCCTACTCAGCCTCTGTTCAGTTCTGGGCACCTCAATCCAAGGACATTGAGGCGCTGGAGCAGGGGCAGAGAAGGGCAATGAAGCTGCTCTCAGGGATCTGGGGCTGTTCAGTCTGAGGAAGAGGAGGGAGGCTGAGGGGAGACCTTATCGCCCTCTACAACTATCTGAAGGGACATTTAGAAAAGTGAGTGCTGGTCTCTTCTCAGAGGTCATTAATGATAGAATGAGAGGTACTGGCCTCAAACTGCACCAGGGGAGGGTTAGGCTGAACATCAGGAAACACTTTTTCACTGAAAGAGCAGACAGAACTTGGAACAGGCTGCCCAGGGAGAGGGGTTGAGTCACCATCCCTAGAGGTGTTTAAAGGTCATTTAGATGTGGTGCTTAGAGATCTGGTCTAGTGGTGACCTTGGCAAGGTAGGGTTATTGGTTGGATTTGATTATTTCATGGATCTTTTCCAATCTGAATGATTCTATGATTCTCCACAGACTTCCAATTCCCTTTTCTTCCCACGCAGCAGGTAGCACGATGGGAGGAGCAGCAGCAGCCACCACAGCGCATAACTTGCCTAACGAACATCAGCCACAAGTGATTTGTAGGCATCAAGGAGCCTGCTGTCTTTTGAGAGGGTGGAAAAGAGAGAGGCACAAGCTTAAGGTGCTGCTGATGAATGAAGATGAAAAAGGTTTAGGGTGAAAAGTGTTTGTCTAGTGTGACCTAAACCATTCAAACCTCATTTGATAGATTATGGACATTTATTCCCTGCTACGTGTCACTTCTGAGGTTTAAATTAAACAAGAAGTCTTCTTCTAGCTTGTTCTTTACCCTTTCCTGGAGCTTATCACACAGGACAATACCTGGAAATGTAATCATGTTTAGTTTTTGTAATGAAGTTGTATGGTCACTAGCAGTACTTATTAGAAGCCACATTTTATTGTTTTTCATTATGTAATTGTCTGCTTCATTGCTTTTCATCTGTTTTTCCTTGTTGTGGGAGGAGGCACAGGCCAGCAAGACCATTTTTCTGTAGATGTTGTTCTAAGGGCAGAACAAAACCAAACTGTTAACACTCCTCTGGGATGCAGTGCTACCATTCTTCCCTTCTCTCTGCTCCACACAGGCCAGGACCAGCTTCGTGATAACAACTCACAGTCTGAGGCAAAGCAAATCCAGAATTTCCAGCCCTACTCAGAGAAGTCATCAGCAGGACATCAGGCAGAAGAGCAGAACCTCAGAGATGGGCAGCGACACCTCTCATCAGACCAGGGTGCCCAGAGGCCCATCCAACCTGGCCTTGGACACTTCCAGGGATGGGGCAGCCACAACCTCCTTGGCCATTTTCCCTTCTCTCTACAGTTGATGGTGACTGCCAGAAGGGACTGTGAATTGCTTCAAGGTTGCCCAAAGCTCATCCAAATGTGTCCGCATCCCATTGATGCCCACTCTGTAATTCCAAGGAGCTGAGCTGAGACACTCTCATGGTAATCAGCCACTAGAGATTGGGACCCCACAGGCAAGTTTCTGTGTTAAAACCAGCATCCCAAGCCTTAGGAAGTTCCATATAGGTTTCATAGGTGTCAATGATTTCCATACATAGCCCTTGGACACTAAAATACATCCTAAACGTCCTCTCTTTTAGCTTGAACCCACCCCTCTCGCTCTATCACTACTCCCTCATAGAAATAGTTTTTAAATCAAAGCTGGAGATTCCCTGTCTAGCTTTCCTGTAGCCCCTTCAAGTACTGGAAGCTGCTAGAAGGACCCCCTAGAACCTTCTCTTCTCCAGGCTGAACAGCCCATTTCCCTCAAGCCTGTCCTCACAGGAGAGATATTCCAGCTCTCTGATCATCCTCATGGACTTCTCTGGAGCTGCTCCAACAGCAGCTCCAACATCCTTCTTAGATTTAATCATATGAGAAAAGATTTTTGGAGGTCTTGCCAGTCCTGGTGGCCTCATCCAAGTACACAAACTCTCGTCCTACTCAGAGAAAGAAGGAAATGCCTTTGATTTGAGATGCTCCAGTCTCCCACATCCCAAACACACAGATCTAGCTCTAGTTCCTATCCTCTCTCCATCACCAGCATGTTTCTGCTGCAGCCCAGCTAAGCCCCTGAAGGCCCCACAACTGAGCACCCAAGCTCAAAGTTAGAAGTTCGAAATTATGCTCCATCAAGTTGCTCCATCTCACTACACTTTTAGAGCTTAAAAAAAAAAATTATCAAATTCTATTGAATTTCTCTCTACACAGCTGCATCTCTAATGAACCCCCATAAAAGTTAAAACTTCCATTCGGTAATCATATGCAATTGAAACATCACAGAATGAGAAGTCAAGGAACTGTATGTGGGCTGCAATGACTTGTCTTATTGTATTCATTCCCTTAATAAATATATCTTAAAAATAACCTCACAGTCACACGGTTGCAATATAATATAAAAATAACATTGGATTCAAATTATTAAACAGGTAATTTAATAGAACAAGAATTGAAATGTAGGACAGTGGTGCTACTTTGTGCTATAGGAACAGGATGATTTTAGCCAACACAACTATCTTTCTTTTTTTTTTTGCACTACCTTTGCATTTATAACACCACAACATCTGCATAACCTTGACACCGCAGTCACCTTAGTAACAAACAAGGGTACCACTCGCTTCTAATTGAAATCTCAATAGGGTATTTGATTCCAGTGAAACAAAATTCAGAGGCCCCCACCCTCTTGCTTTTTTCTTTGTCATACGTGCACACGCTAAAAGGATTTAAAAATAGAGGTATTTGTACACTATTAAATCCACAAAGCAGAACCACTGAATTTTAATTTAACACCAAATGGAAACAAATATAACACCTTTCAAAGACGCAATGCTAAAAAGAGAAGCAAATTATTTAAGTTCTGGATGAGCGCAGCTTCAAAAACTGACAGCAAGTCAAGTCCAACATTTAAACCAGCCTTAATGCTAAGGGGACCTTTGTGCTGGCAACACTGGATGGCCAAGGAACAAGGACACCATCCACCGTAACTCAACCGTGATGGAGCATGACCATCCCAAATTGACAGCAAGTCAAGTCCAAGATTTAAACCAGCCTTAGAGCTAAGGGGACCTTTGTGTTGGCAACGCTGGGTGAGCAAGGGACAAGGACGCCATTCACCATAGCTCAACAGTGATGGGGTAGCCACAACTGCCTTAGGCAACCTGTTCCAGCATCTCAGCACCCTCACAGCAAGGAATTTGTTCCTCATGTCCAACCTTACAAGGGGCAATGGGTGTAAGCTGGAACATAGGAGGTTCCACATCGATATGAGAAGGAACTTCTTCCCAGTGAAGGTGACAGAGCACTGTTAGGGGCTGCCCAGAGGGGTTGTGGAGTCTCCTCCTCTGGAGGTGTTTAAAACCCACCTAAACATGTTCCTGTGCGACTTCATCTAAGCGATCCTGCTCTGGCAGGGAAGCTGAACTAGATGATCCTTTAAGTTCCCTTCCAAACCCTAATGTTCTGTGATTGTGTGAGAAGCTTCCCTGCTCTAGGAAAAGGGGGTTCTGCCTAACACTTTGTTAGCTTTGTCCTAGAGCACTAAAATTTATGCTCTTCCTAACTGGTAAGATAAAATTAAATAAAACTGCTTCTACTCAAGGTACCTGCAGGTGTTTGTGATTATCTATAAAGTTAAATCCTCTTATTGTTTCACAGAATCACAGAACATTAGGGATCGGAAGGCACCTCGAAAGATCATCCAGTCCAATCCCCCTGCCAGGGCAGGATCACCTAGACCAAGTCACACAGGAACACACTTAGTCCTTCCTACCCTGGATTTACAGTCTTACTGAACAATTCTACGGTTCTGCTCCAGGAAAAAAGAATCCACTTAACTGCAACCTAAACCGCGGGAAGACATCTTTTACTCTGTGGTGTTAGCTGCTCTTCTTACAACTCCAAAGCCATGAACTTTCTGGCCCTGCCGAAGTGGTTTACCAACACAGCCCCAGCCACACATCCTGCTTGTCAACCAGGGCTACCATCTGCCAGGGCTCCATCCAGGCCATCGTGCTTTTATTGAGTCCCTGACAAGCATGATACAATTAACATCGCCTGAAAAGCCACTATGCTGCAAATGGAAGGTGACAAGTAGTTGAGACAGTAGCAGGGGCACGGCTGAGCAGCCAGAGGACACAGCAGACCTGTTACCGCACATGGCAAAACGGGTTTGATCTGCTGATGGCTGGAGGGAGCAGTGGGAAGAAAACAAACCTAGAGAAGAGAGACTTCTAGAGGGGTCTTCCCAAATGAAGAGGCAAACTGGAGGCAAACACATGGTTTTTATCAGGTTACTCTGTTGTCAAGTGTTTTGTCTCCACACAGAACCACGGCGCCTATCACCAGCAACCACGTGACAGAGCCATGAGCTCTACCTTGCTGGAGACACTAGTGCTACCACCAACCCCACCAGGAGGTCCATGCCCGAAACAGCTGCAGAAGTGGGCTCCTTCTGCCGGTGGAAACAAGGACTGGGCTAAATGTGGTGAGCTGCAAGTTTCTGCAACAACGTGCAAGTCTCCAACATGTGGCCCGTAACGTAGCTGTTGCCATGGTAAATATTCATGTTTAGTGAAAAGTGTTAAATCTTGTATCATAAGTTAAATCAGCTGCCAAGACACATTTTCACAAGTAGGGGAATTTTTGTCTTTTCAGAATGGAATGTTTTTCAGTTGACATTGATTTTTCCCTAAAATAAGTCCCCCAGAAAGGAAGCCAATCACACGTGAGGCAGTCCAAGAGCTGAATTACTCTACTCCTTCTCTGAATCATCAACAAGTGTTGTGTGCTAGTGCGTGTGTGTGTGTACAAATGCACTCCAGCTTCATACACCCCATCCTCTTACACACATGAGCAGTTACACAATTTATTCGGAACATTAAACTAGTGATCTCAGCAGAAATGGCACTTATCTCGATGATGAGACTTCAACAAGTAACTTTTCTGAAGAGGAAGCATCTCAAAATAAATAATTAAGAGTAATTTGCTCTGGCCTTTTCACACGTCCAGGTCTCAATCCTGAGCCTGGCTGTGCACAGGTGTTTCTGTAGGTCAAGGACAGAAATAGTAAGGGTGTATTAACTTGCTTTTAGGTTTCTTGTTCAGAATTTCAGAAGAGGACAAATGGTCTTCACACAATTTTTGAGAAAGAGAGACAAGTTAGAATTAATGCAGAATTGGCTCAAAACGAACTTGCTACTTTTATTAATTTCAGAAGTGTTGCGAGAAAATCTGACTGTTAGTAGTCGAGTTCTGCAGCTACATGTGTGTGTCCTTCCACTCCTGAACCACTCAAAATTGGCTCGTTCCAGCATCTTATGGTTAATCTTCCATATTTAAAGCAAAGTGCATTTCCAACAGAAGGGGGGAAATGGTAATTCAGTCATTAACCCAATTCCACTCAGAGCAGGGGAAATAACTCCTCTGATAACAGAGCAACAAAGCAGAACTAGTGCTAAAGTCTGAGCCGAAAAGACAAAGCAGTCATCTGCTTTGACACTCAGCGACTAAAATAGAGAACATGAATAGCAACAACCTTCTTGCTTTCTCCTGCCCAAGCCCCATGTCAAGGAGATGCTCTTCTGCTGACACACAGGGAGGACACAGCCCCCCAGAACAGCCCTACAGCTCCGACAGATGTAGTCCTGCCTGACAGTTGGGAGCTCTTTGTCAATGTTGACTTCTCCACTTTCACACCTCTCTTCAACAATCAAAAATTTGTTTCACCTTGGTTGTGTCTTATGCAGTGAGGATTCTGCCCAACAGATTCCTTTCTTCTTTACCTACCTCTGAGTAGCAACAGCCAGCAGCCAGTCACATCCTTGTTTCTAAGTTAAGAAACACTTCTGATTCCTCCTCCTCTCTCTAATTATTGCTCTGCAATTGATTTGCCATACCCCATGCCAGATTCACACCTTAGCTCCTCACCTCTAGTCATTAAAACTCAAACTTTCCTCCCATCTTCTCCACAAAAGACATTTTCTAGCAAGCAAACTACCGCTTACCTTCTCTTACCTCTTTCTCTACCGAGCCCAGCTCTATCAAAAGGCTGAAGCATATTTAGCACTCCCAGCTCTCTGCTTGTCTCTTTTACTTTAAAGGGTTCAATGTTCTCATTCTGCCTTCTCTCCTCCTTTCCCTACCCCAGCACTACAAAAAGACATCTTCTGTGACACCTTAAAAAAACCCAAAAGATGGCTGAATTAGCGTGACTTGCACCACGCGGTCATTTCAGATCAGCTGTTTGCTAATGTTGCAAACACAATTAGGAAGTCAGGGAAAGAGCTATGGGAGCGGATGAAAGCTGCAGAGATAAAATGGAAAGCTTTAACCTGCCAAGTGCTCAGGTTGCCCTCAGATTTAACAAAGATATAGAGGAGCCACGTTAGGGAGATGCATGGTCACACTGCTGTAAATCCTAACCGCGGCTTTTCCATCCTCATGTCGATGAGGAAAAGCTGAGGGAGCTGGGTCTCTTGAGCTTGGAAAGAAGGAGACTGAGGGGTGACCTCATTAATGTTGATAAATACGGAAAGGGAGGGTGTCAGGAGGATGGAGCCAGGCTCTGCTCAGTAGCATCCAATGATAGGACAAGGGGCAATGGGTGTGAGCTAGAACAGAGGAGTTCCACACAAATATGAGAAGGAACTTCACAGTGAAGGTGACAGAGCACTAGAACGGGCTGCCAAGGTAGATTGTGGAGTCTCCTTCTCTGGAGATGTTTAAAACCTGCCTGGATATGTTCCTGTGCGACTTGATCTCAGTGATCCTGCTCTGGCAGGGGGAATCGGAGTACATGATCTCTCAAGGTCCCTTCCAATCCCTAATGTTCTGTGATTTTTGCTACCGCAACTTTGCAGACTGGTGTAGCCATAGGTGATTGAAATCCTTGATATTAAAAAAAGCTCAGTGCATTCCTGACAATTAAAAGCAGCTTTTCCACATGCACAATATCGCTTCTTTTTCCTTTTGTTTAAAAAAAAAAATATAATATGCATATCCATATTACCATCATAATAAGTGCCACGGAGTGACATGATATGATTGAGTATAATGGCTCCTTTGGAGCCATTATGGTCGATCAGTAAATAATACACTTTTGAAATTGTCTAACTACATATTTACACTTGTCAGCTCTCATACACTTCAGTGACAGAATTTAAAAGAAACACTGTAAAAAACCCTAAGAATGTTAAACCACAAAAGCATTACGCTGCAGCAGTATTAAGGTTTGACTTAAAGCCACAAAAGCATGGTGATTCCAGGTTAAAGCCAAATCTATGACTGTGGTACTGAGTTCATAGATTCAGCGAGCAGTGCCCAAGAGCTTGTGGTGGTCCAGGAACAGTGAAGGATGAGGGAGGGTTAGAAGGCAGGGGACCATGAGGTCATGATGGTCTGGAGCATCAGGTGGGCGCTGAGCCACCGGGGAGGGCTCTGGCCACTAAACTTGCAGGCAACAGCCAGCTCATCTGCAGCAGTTTAGCTGTTCAGCAGGATGCCATTTGATGGCATTTGAGAAAAACAAAGCCTGGACCTTTCCTCTGTTTATTCAGATGAAATTCCCAATTAAGTTGAGAAGAATTAGTCTTCACTTATTTTAGAAGAGGCCCCGCGGAGATGCTGGGAGTTTTGCCTAGCTTAAACACATGGAGAAAAACTTGAGGCTTTGACCCTAAAAAGGCATTGTCAAAAAAAATATGTTAAACACACATGACAGCGGAACATTAATATCCCAACGATTCACTCCATGTGGGGAAAAAACAACAGACTGGGAAGATTATTTTTTTTTTCCCAAGAGTAAAATAATGGGCTCAGCGTTTGCTTTTTTAATTGATCATTTAGTGCCTCTTGCTCAGCTGTAGTCACTTCTACACTGAGCAGTGGTGGCACCAACTTCATTGGTTCCAGTAGAGCTCCGCTGAGAACAGTAAGCATCAAGTCCCTAAATGTCACTTCTAAGAGGGTCAACATCCTGCTGCTCCAGAGCCCAGGAGATCACAGAGTCACAGAACATTAGGGATCAGAAGGGACCTTGAAAGATCATCTAGTCAAATCCCCCTGCCACAGCAGGATCACCTAGATCAAGTCGATAGAGAATGCTTAGGAGATGTCGAGAGCAGCCCCAACCCACAGCACCTCCATCGTAACAAAGGAACCCCAAATGATTCAGCCACTCTGTGCTGCAGTCTTGAGGCAGGACGTAAATGGCCGTGATGAGTATTTTTCTAGAGCAAAGGTCTTCCTTTCATATCTGTCTCTAGATCTGTCTCCTTGCTGGGACTTATCTGTGACCTAGTTGTGAGAACAAAATCCATAAAGGCTTGGCGTGGCAGGCTCTTGAAGTTGTTTGAGGACACCACACCCCTGTCGGGAGGGAATTACAGCTCGGCTTTATAGTCAACTATCCCCTCGACTGGCTGATGACAGAGCAGCCTCCCTCTACACTCAGCATCTGGGGTTTTACAGCTGCGGTATATAAACGGGATTTTCATGACAAACAACTCTGTATTCGGTTTCCTTGTATATCTGAAAGTGAGAATGATCTCTGAAGGCTCTGCTGGGAAGGAGTATTAATGAAGACAAAGAGTATTTCAGGCTCCTTCTCCCAGGAGCATTACCATGATGACAATATAATGACTTTGTCCTACACAAGCACTTTAGGTCCATATCCTCCTCCCAACACAGCTCTCCAGGACCCCCCTGCACCCACACTCCACACAACAGCCCTTGCAGCCCCCTCTCCACAGCCAGCAGCCCACAACCACCTGAAGAAGACAGAATCTGCCATCAGCTCGGAGAGCTTTCTACACTCTCCCATTTCATAAGCCCTCCCTGGAGATGTTTGCTTTTGTCTAAATATTATAAACCATGGTACAACGAAGACTTAATAAACCCTGTTGCCTTTTCACTTTGCACAGCGTCTGTCTCCTCTCACCCTACCTCACGGCTCATGCAAATGTCAGAGTAAGAACAGATTTTACATCTCCTCGGGTCGCCCCAGAATGATATAAGCAAAGGTAAACAAACTACTGAAGGCTGGGTATTTTTACTTCAGATGGGATGTAAATCAGCGGGTGAAAGCCGGGAATAAACTGGCAATATGAGGGCAGCTTATTAAAGTTTCCTCCCCCAGCTCAGTGTTCCCTCAGTGTAA
The DNA here is from genome assembly GCA_028565055.1 of Phoeniculus purpureus. Classification (NCBI taxonomy): domain Eukaryota; kingdom Metazoa; phylum Chordata; class Aves; order Bucerotiformes; family Phoeniculidae; genus Phoeniculus; species Phoeniculus purpureus. The sequence continues at coordinate 15,494,707 of JAOXOE010000745.1, forward strand.
TGTAGCTGACATAACCCTACACTAAGGAAAGAAAAGAAAAAACCCAACCCAGAGAGTTATAAATATTTCTCCCAAGACGAAGACGCTCTTCTTCCAAGATGTCTGGTCAAACCTTACAGAAAGAGGAAAGCCTTCTGCTACCAAAAGCAGGAATCTTCACCTGTGGGAACTCAGAAGGAAAAGCAGACATCACCCCGAGTGCTCACAATAAGCACAACCTTCACGTAGGACACTCCAATGGGGAGACCAGACACCACAAGTGTTCAGGATGGGCACAAGCTCCAAAGCAGCCAACCCTGGGCTACAGAAGGTGCTCGTTTCCTGCTGTACACCCCTTCTCAAACAACAACCAGAGCAACACTCATCCTAGGGCTCAAATCAGACGACGACTTGTTCCATGTAGAGCTGAAAGTCCCTGGGAAGACGGTTTTTTAAGAGCAGCAATTCCAGCTGCCCCCTCTTTATCTGACCAGAGGGTGCCCAAACCCACAACCTCCTCACACCATTATCTCCTGGCAGGAAGATGTTACGTGCTCCCACTCTTCTCTCCCCATCTCCCTGTTTAAAGTGTTCTGAGTGCTGGTGGGGAAATGAATCTACCTTGCTCTACCTTTCCTTCTATCACCTTGCTGCCTGTGAGGACTGGTGAGAAAATGTTTCAGCTGCTCTTACACTCCTCCAGCATCCATTTCCTGAGGTCCTCAGGGGGAAAAAAAAAAGAGAAAAGGCTGTCTCCCATCCTCTGCAGCTGATAGTTTTATCAGATAATAGCACAAAGGCAGGAATGATCCTGTAAAGCTGTCACCAATACCCAAAGATATCTGAGAGCAGCAGTGAGACAAGAGATCACACTCATGTTCACCCACCAATGGGCAAAGCCTGAACAGCAACCAAGGCACTGGCAAAGCCTGTCTACTAAAGGGTGTATCATTACTTTAACCCACCATAAGAAGTTGTTTGGCTTTTCTGATTTTTCTGCCTGCACACGGTATTTTTTTTTCCCTTACATTTTATTTTAAGTTAAAACCTGCTCAAATTCGACGGCTCCAGACACAGCAGTGCCAAGGAAAAGGAGCCTCTGGTCCCTGAGAGGGGCTTTTCTCAGCGCTGGCTTGACACATAAAATCTGTTTCTTCAATTATGCCTTCCCTCTTACCTATTTTAGATGTGACGGTGTGAAAACATAATAAAAGCTCACGGTAAAAAAAAAAAAAAGTCAAGGAAGCTGAGAAAGTATTCTCCAGATCACATTTAGAGGCTTTGGCTCTCCAATGCTTTAATACCAGGAGGATAACCGCTCACGGCCCCCAGCTCCGTGCCATGCCGGCCTCACATCTTCCCAAAGCACCAGCAACTCCATCTCCAGCAGCGTAAGAGAACAGTAAAACCACAACTACAGAATCCCAGCTACAAACCTCATCTTGCACTGTTAATGCTTTGCATCTGATGAGGAGCTGGTGTTTCACAAGTTTGCCATACAAAAGTTTGCACAAACTCTGAACTTTGTCCCGCCATGTGACATCTCTGCTGGGCAACAGCTAAGTCAAAATGCTCTTTACAACCACCTGAGATGAGGTTGTAGAGAGGTGGGGGTTGGTCTCTTCTCTCAAGTCACTAGTGATACAACAAAAGGAAACAGCCTCAAGTTGCACCAGGGGAGGTTTAGGTTGGACATCAGGAAAGACTTATTCCCTGCCAGAGTGGTCAGAGGTTGGAACAGGCTTCCCAGGGAGGTGGGGGAGTCACCATGCCTGGAGGGGTTCAAAAAAACACAATCGATGTGGCACTGGAGAACAAGGTTTAGTGGGCAGGGTGGGGTCAGGTTGATGGTTGGACTTTATGATCTTGTAGGTTTCCTCCAACCTTAATGATTCTATGCATCTTAAAGCATCTCAAGTATCACCTAAGGGATTTTAATCTTGCCAACTCTATCAAGTCAGGGTAAATACTTGCAGATAAACGCTCTGCTCAGGAATTACAGTTCACCATCTTCACACAGAACAACCTTCTCCTGTTAAGTGATTTATCGGAATAATGGAGACTATTTGTACGATAAAACAGACTTCTTGAAAAATTGTCCTAAGCAATCAGAGCAAAGCCAAGGCTTGTTTTACTACCACAACAAAAACTCTGTGCTTGGCTTCATAAACATAAAGCAGCAAAAAATACTACTAACAGAGCCAGAAGGACAGAAGTCTGCAACAGCACCGTCCTGTTAGGTGTGAGAAGATATTCCTGGAAGGCACAAAATCCCCCTTTCCCCTACTGATGAGAAATGCCCCTTGGCACCCCATTTCCTCCAGGACACAGCCCAAGCACAAATCATCTTCAAACCTAACATGTACACGGAGTAACATGGTTAACATCATCCAATGGATTTAGATCCACCTACACGGTATAAATATAACCAGATACACTGTCACCTTCAGCAGAATTCATTAAAATAATGTTGTATCTTCCTTGTTAAATGTAATTTTTTTAATTGAAATTTAATCTTACTGCATTATTTGGTAGATTTTTAATTGACATTTGTAGTAATTAATTGGTAAGCATTACAGCTTTGTCTGAAGAATTTAAAACTAAATTTGACATCGAGATTGGCCAGCCACTGCTGTGAGGTGCCTGCTGGGAGCATTTCATCATCCTCCCAGCCCCTCCTGCTGATCAGAGGTGGGAGATGATGGTCTCTTTCTTACAGTCATGAATTACATTACTAATGTATTCCATTACCACCACGCAAATGTCATGTTAATTCCTGATCATCATCAAGTCAGACAATGGTTTCCACGCTGGCACCCGGCCAATTAGCGGTGTGGAAAAATATTCCGCCAATTATATAACTTGAATTAGGTTAAGGACTCAAGAGAAAGCAAAATAAATGCTTTGAAAATACTTCTGAGATAAAATGTAAGTTGACACTGTCTTCATGTGCTATAGCCGATGTTATACAATCTGATAGGCAGCTGCCAACATTCATAACTGTTTATTAAATCTAGCCTCTCTTTATGGTGGCAGCTAAGATCTGTATTTTTACCAATATTAGGTTCATTGTGTTATGAAAAAAGACCAAAATACTTAGGAGCATTCACACCAGCTCATAAAACATATTATGTAGTATATTAAATTGTTAAAATTACTTCTTCTCTCCTCCCCCTCGCCACGCAGAAAAGTTCCACGGACGGAAAAGTTTCAGGAAAACAAAGACTTTGTGCAGCCACTGATGCTTTAAGGAGCAAGGGAGACCCTGCGAGGACAGAAGTGCCATCTCCAGGCTGTTGCTACCTCTCCCACTATGCAGCTTTGCCAAGGTTGCTCCTGGAGCTCTGCCCTACTCCCCCTGTCCCACCACCACACATCTGGGTTAGCACAACCCAGGGAAAACCATTTCTTCTCCACAGCTTTGGATCACAAGCAGCATCATAAATAGTGTGACCAACAGGATCAAGGAGGTGATCCTGCCCCTATTCTTGGCCCTGCTGAGGCACCTCAAGTACTGGGTGCAATTTAGGGCAACACAGTATAGCAAGGACATTGAGGTGCTGGAGACGGGGTAGAGAAGGACGGCTGAGCTGATTAGGGGTCTGGAGAACAGGTCTGATGAGGAGCGGCTGAGGTGAGACCTCACTGCTCTCTACAACTACCTGAAAGGCGGGGGTAGTGAGGTGGGTGTTGGCCTCTTCTCCCTAGGGACTAGCAATGGGACAAGAGGAAACGGGGTCAAGTTGTGCCAGGTGAGGTTCAGACTGGATCTTAGGAGAAACTTCTTCCCAAAAAGAGTGGGGAGGCCTTGGAACAGGCTGCCCATGGAGGGGGCAAAGACACTGTCCCTGGAAGGAAAATGGTGCGTCAGGAAACAGTTTAGTGGTTCAGGGTTATAAGGCAGACAGTTGGAGTTTATGATCTTGAAGATCTTTTCCTACCTTGATGATTATGTGATCACAGGTAGATAAAGTCCTTTGTGAAACCAGGAGCCCACCCACCAGAAGACAGAACTGCAAGCAGGAGTGACAAGGTCCCACATGATGAGAATGCCTCCAGCCACGCAGTGTCACGGTGGGTTCTAACGCTGTGAGAACTGCCAACAGCAAGCTACGTGGCTGGGATTTTAATACCACCCCATTATTTTGATTTGTTCTGTCCTTAACTCAGTTTATCACACAAGCCTGGTTATCTCCAATTTATAAAACGTACACAGCACTGGCTCCTCCACTTTAAAAATGTCTAACTATGCGCAGTTTGTTAAAACCTTTTACCGCGTCTCTCCGTCTCCTTTTCCGAGGTGCCGCAACGAGGCAATTCACTGTTCTGGCTGCTTACCCTAGATGACCTTTGGCTGCCATAAAATGGTAGACAACTAAACGCTCTGCTTTAAATACACCCCTCGCCTCTTCCAAAGGCCCTATGCATTCAGCCAACACAATCAGCACAAACCACATTTGGTTACTCAATAAGCTGGAAACTTCTAAACCGCGCATGGCGGTGAATGAATTCCTGACATCACCAGGGACACTCGAGTGGGGAACAAGAGAGACCGCCGAGAAGTGGCTCTTGCTGCAGCCGGAGAAAGGATCACTTCTTTAAGCTGAACTCTCAAGGAAAACGAGAACAAAAACTGAATTAGCTCAACACGTACCCTCTGCAGTCAGCACATTGCTAGGCAACTTACCATCTCTTGATAGAATTATGGTGGAGGGCCAGTCGTACATCAGGGTTAAGATGAACACAAGCACCGGTTTTGGCCAACTGCTCCTTTCCAGTGGGACTGCTCAACGCCTGGTCATTTCATATTATTATTTTGCTCTATTTTCTAAGCACCTAGAGAGCCTAATGCATTCAGGAGGTATTTTAAAGCTATTATGTGACATGAAAATTTTAAGATAACTGCGAGTAAGTGAATTTTAGGAGGAACAGCACCAGTCTTTTTCTTTGTTCAAGACAGCATTTGGGGAGAGTTAACAATTCTTCTTCCCATTGCTTTTATTTTTTAATACCGAAGCTACCCAGAGGGCACAATACTCCACAACACTTTGTCTTGACTCTGGTTGCTGGCTGGCCACAGCTCTGTAACTCGGTGTTTCAAGAGGATGCTTCAAAACAACCCAGTACCTTCCATTTGCCATCGCTGACACCCCAAAGTCTCATTACAGGCAGTGCCAAGGGGCAATCACAGTACCTGGTGATGCTGTGTTTAACCTCTGCCAACCTGAGAAGGGCCTCGACCTTTAACAGTGACTTGGATGATAGGATTTGGGCTTCAGGCACTATTTACAGTTATTAAAGAAGTATTAAGCAAATCCACAGACTGCTTTAAATAGAGACACACACCTTGGTTATAACCCCAAATAAGCACAAGGAAATAATTATTAATTTTAAAAAGCAATCAATTGGCTGGTAGGTGATGGAGTGGCAAGGAAGTTTTGCATCACTGGAGAAGTCTGGATCTGGTCCCTGTTTGGGGATCTGAGTCGTATCAGTGAAGCTGGTAATTTAGACATGAAGGAAATGGTAAGGATCCCTCTCTCTCTCCTGCATGAACACTTTGAGCTGCCATATGGGTTTATTCAAGTGTTTACTACACCAGTCGGCAAAAACTGAACAGCTATTATAATCTTTACTAAATGACATGGTAATTATGTTACCTCTGTAAAAAAAAAAAAAAGAGAGGAAAAAAGAAAACGTAAAAAAAAATTAACAAAAAAAATCATCAAAATTCACTGCTGTGAGAATTTCTTAGGTTTTAGAATCTTTTTATTGAAACGCACTTACTAACATACCAAGGGGTATTAATATATAATAGGCACGTTAATTTCTTTTAAAAACCAATTTGTGCACCACTTAATTATGTAGATTTCCTAGGTTTGGAAGATTTCTTACACAGACCTTTGGATTTTCCTGTAAAATCAGATTATTCCTGTTTTCCCAAGCTCAGTCTTCTGACTAATGGGGAAATACCGTCCCTTCTCTCACCTTCATCATTGAGAGGAGCAGAGAGAGGGCACAGGAGGGCTCCCCATGCCAGGCTGCTGGGGGATGGGGACAGCCAGGAAAGGCAAAACCATCCCCATGGCACTAAAGGGACCAAACAGACTTCTTGGTTGGCTAATGCTATGGGGAAAAGGTAACGGACAGTTAACAAAGAGGGAGTCACCTCACTTTCTCAAGCTTGACCTTGGCCAAAACTGGTTGTTAAAGGCTTTGTCCTCATGTTCCTCCAGGCTGGGCACCACAGCGCCAACGCCACGCTGAGCGGGGCAGGCACGTGTGACAAGACAGCTCTCTTGTGTACCAGTGACACCATTTTGTCACTGGGATGCAAGTGCAGCAAACGGTGGAGCTAATTATTTGTGGGCAATGGCTCCTTTGAGACTCCACTATGTGACGCATGATGGAGAGGAGACCTCTCCATATCCATATTTAATCACAACATGAATTGCCCACACAAGCACGCTTAGACCTTGTGAAGCTTCAGTTCTGGGCAGTAGCTTTGCCCGCATCACTGAGCTCCAGTTTCACTACCAAAGACCCCATAGCTCATAGGTTTTCAGAGAGGAAAGGAAGGAAGGAAGGGAGTATTTTTTCTGTATTGGTAATATTTGTTATCAGCACTCTCTCACTACAATGAGGGTCTTCTTTGTTTTCTTTAAATAGTGGTCACTTGCTTTTGAAGCACAGACAATACAGAAAAGAAACCCAAACCCCCACTGCGCTACAAAGGGGAGAAAAGGGTGAGGGAAAGAGAGGTTGTGAGAAAGAGTAAGTGAGAGTTACTCAAACTCGGGTTTGACGACTCACCAGTTTTACTTGCAGGCATCACACAAATCCACTCATGACTCAGGGCAAATACGGGAAAGGACTGAAACCCTTATCATGGCAAACGCGTCTGGAAGCTGGAGTCACTCAGAAAAAATGTTCTCAGGAGACTGTAAGACAAAAAACATGTTTTAAAACTTAACTCAGAATCGTATCAGAGCCTTCCATCCTCCTCTGAAAATAAACGGGGGTTAGAAACGCTGGAGGTGGGGGGAGTATTCCTACACCCAACATGACTCTCTCACACGGCAGACTTTATTTGGCTTAAATAAAACTTAAGCTTACAATATTAAGCGAGGGTTTTGAAAACACTTATTTCACATCTGCAGCGTGCTCCTCCAACAGGCAAGCTTATGTTCCCTCTAAATACCAAATCGTGTCACCATCCAAATCCATATCCTGCTCGGAACGGCGTGCTGTGCACAAAATCCAGAGACTTTAACCTACTTTGCATTATCAAAATGTAACAGTCTCTGGATTTCTGAAATATTTACTCCCTGCCTTTGCTCACTGCATCCCGGTAACACCTTAACAAAGTGTAGAATCTCTTGTTAGCAATGGTCTTTCCTCTGAGATAAGGGGGGGGGGGGTGAAAAAAAACCACATACAAAAACTAACTTGATGTTCAAGGTGAAAAAGCAAAATTTGCAATCAGTTAAGAAAGACCAATTAGTACGGGGTGGCGGGTCTTTTTTCCCCATCTATTAGTAACACAGATTGAGCTGACCTCACAGGAAGCTGCCTGCTGTACAAATGAAACATTCATTTCACTAATAAGGGTATTTTAACAGAAGATGCATAATATCTTCACTGCCAAAATACCCACAGCAAGCAAAAACCCGCACTCAGAAATATAGACCAGGGGTGTTTTCCCAGGGCTGTTCTGCATGGCACCCATGAAACCACATGGGATAGAAACAGCACAGGCTGCACAGGCTGGGGAAGGGCTCTTGCTGCAAAAACACCCAGGAGAGCCTCTGCTCCCTGCAACCACCACACACCAAGGACCTGCTGCAGTGAACCCGAGGAAAAAACAAACTGCAACGGATGAAAATGTCCTCAGGAACTGGTGTAGGAAAGAATCGAAAAGCAAAAAATCATGTGGTGGTGCTGGCCTCTCCATTTCTCAGTCCCCTCCCACCATAGCATCCCCACGGCGGCGGCTGTTCCCAGCCTTTCCGCCTCTACCAGCGCTTTGGCAGTGGCCAGAACTGCCATCTCCAAATTAACCTCGTGGACTTAATTCTTTTGGCAGCCTACTGCAGCCTTCCTGAGAACATCTGGAAGCTTCTGCCTTAGCAACAGCCACATGAAATTTCGTAAGACAAAACGCAGGTACTTCTCTGGCCCTGGGGCTTTCTCCCGTGGTTTTTTTTTAGCTGAATGCAAGGCAACGGCTCAAAGAAGATCACAACAGTTTGGAAATCTAAATATAGGGATTGTGTGACCCTATTATAAAACTGTGCTGCACAATAAAAATAGATCCGGAAGGGGAGTTTAAACAGCATTTATGCTAAACATGACTCTTTTTTTCCCCTCAGAGCCTCTCAAATACCTGCAAACCAGAAGTGACCTGCATCTTGCATCAGCTGTATTTTATTCATGAGGAGCAGAGCACTTGAGAGAAGCAACTGAGCAGTGTCAGAAACACGCTTTATTGCTGCTCCTGATGACAGATATGCAGATGGGTTTGTAGCTGAGCAGAAAGCTGCATCTACACGTGTTGGGGCAGGATTTCTCCAGCTGACCTGCTGCACCACACTATTTAGCTGCTTCACTATCTTTAGCCATGATACATCTGTAGACCAGGCCTGTATCATTAGCCCCCTTTAGAAGATGAGGAACCAGGGCTTGGTTTGGCCAACACTTTCTGCTTACAAGATTTCATCATCTTGTTGAGGCTTCTAAGGCAAAATGACTTGTCTAAATAATATATGTGGTCTGCAGCAGATGAGGGCTACAATGTACAGAAGCGCTGTCCTCACCTCCAGATCACTCTTTTCCTTCAGATCCTCTCTCAAGCATAAAGAGTATCTCGACACCTTTGTGCCAACAAGCAGATCTGAAAGCTAGGATTGCTTCTACACGAGGAACAAGAAACAGGTTGGGAGTAAAGACATCCATCCCAGCTCGGCCTGAACTCTGATGGATGGTGCACCTGAAGAAACGCATGTTGCTTGCACCATCAGAAGCTGATCTCACCAAAATCCTCCACAAAACATTCCTTCAGCCAGGTTTCCCAAGGGAACAAGAGTTACGTGATCCCCAAGTACCTTCTGTGCCCGGCCCCACCTGCATGTTTTAAATCCTCTGGGATTACAAGGATCAGAGAGCTCCCAAATACATTAATTTGCAGGGTGTTAAGTCTGGGGCTTGCACCACTGGAAGCCTTCAAACCCATCTGATGAGCTGCTCTAACAGCCGGCTGGCTCCCTGGCACACCGCCAGCTCCAGGCTGAGCTGTGCCAGGAGAGAGCCCAGCATGGCCCGCGGGCACCTCAGGCACTTCCATGGACCTCAACACTGGAAAGCCTGAGGAAACCACATATTATGCAAAGGGGAAAACTGGAGGAGGGAGGGGAACTGATAATGGATTGGTTCTGATAAACCGAAGCCTTTAATGATCTACCCACGCACTTGAGTTCGATCTGGCATTGACAAATTGAAGCTTTTAATGATGCGCCCACACATCTGAGTTGGACACTCCTCTTTCTACAACTTCCACAAAAATAGTCTGCTGGGTTAAAGACACAGAAACTCTCCTAACGCTGCAACATGAGCAAAACTCTTGACCACTCTTTGAGTAAACTTTTTCCCCAACAGATTCTTTGAGGTCTCCAACGTAGACCTCAACCACAGACCTTCTTCTGGGCTGTGTTGCTCCCATACTGGTTCTCCAAGGGCTACAGATAAAGAAGGGGCACTGAGATGCAGCAGCTTTAGCATAACTGAAGTACAAAGTCAATCAAACCTTGAAACAGGAATCTGGGCTTCATTAATTCCAGCAATCACAACGTTTTTATTATCGCTGTATTAATCAGAATAGGAAACCTATTAATCTGCCCCCAACAAAAATTAATCTTCGTAATATTGAACAGATTTGAAAGACATGTTTTAATATTTCACTATTTAAATTTCAAAGGCAGAGGGCACACAGCTCACATCACCTGGCAGAACACTGTGGACTTCATCTCATTAGCACGAGGTCAGCACTACCACCCTCACCTTCCCCTGGTAATTCCAGCCCTCTTTTGCACATCTCTGAGTTTCAGCTGCTCACAGGATTTTTGAAGTAACTGAGAGCATCATTTCAAACATCACATTGCAAAACCAGCTGCAGCACTTAAGGACTTGACAAGAGTTTACACCGAGATCCAGGAAACAGGGCAGTCCACCACAGACTGCGATGTCCCATGCAAAGGGCTACCTGGGTATGAGAGAGATTTCTGCAACAGACAGGACAAACCTGATGAGCAGCAGATACATGACCATGGGATTAGGTACCTATACCCAACCCATAGTACATCAACCCCACAAAGCACTGTAGTGACCTGTAAAACACCTCAATGCTACCTGAGATGGGAACAGTTTGCCCAGGGAGGTTGTGGCTGCCCCATCCCTGGAAGTGTTCAAGGCCAGGTTGGATGGGGCTCTGGGCAACCTGATATGGTAAGAGGTGTCTCTGCCCATTATCTTATTTAAAAATAAAATAAATTCAACTCAGACCATTCTGTGACTCTGTGATTCTACATAATATGATTCCAGTTTCAAGAAGAAAATGTGTGGCAGATACCCTTTATGAAATGATGGCAAGGAACAGGACAAAACAAGAAGTGTCTGAGCAAATGAAGACAGATGACAAACGTGACTGATAAAAAGACGAAAATGACCCACGGCATCTCCAGATACCCCTGTCCTGCCCAGGCAGAGTGATGCAGAAGAGCACATAGTGTTGGTTCTGCTCTCCCATCACCATCCTGTGATGGCAACTGCTGATGGACATGTCAGTTTGTTCTTTGGCCAGGCTGTCATTAAAGCAGCTTTCACCACGCCAGCCAAACACACACGTGGAGGTACACACACACCTTGGGACCGGGTCTGGCACGCCGCACTGCAAAGGCTGATCAAAGGCAGAACTTCAATCACCTCACCTCGTGTTCGGCTGTTTACTGGCTGCAATGAAACTCCTGAGCGCTGCTTTAACTAATGATTTCTCAAAGCCATGTTGCACAAAAGAAAACAGGTTCAACTTGTACATCAGTGCCTAAGAGACCGCTCCAAAACAGACAACTGCATGGAAAGTTGTGCCCATGTATACATATATACAAAACTGTTTTTGAAGTAACTGTTTTAAATTAGAATAAATCTGTGTTCCACCAATTAAGCTCTGAATGCAACGGCTGATACCGTTGGCTTTTTTAAACAAGCGGCATAATAAATGCAGAAAAATCAAATATTTTAGAGAAAATACTTGGAGAGTTGAGACATTAATTTTGCCATATACAATCTGTTTCACAGGGATTTTCAAAGCGTTATTGCCGCTCTGGCTACATTGGAATAAAGAAGAAAAGCCATCCTTTGCTATTTACATATTAAAAAATATGTACCTTCTTGATACAAGACTACCCAGCCTGCTGATACGCGACTCTGTTAAAGACAATACAGACTGTCGAGGAAATACAAAGCCCCAGACTAGCAAGAATTGCTGCACTCTAACAGGTTTTAAGTGGAAATAGAATGTACCACTGCCTTGTTTATCCTCCCCTCCAGTGAGCATCCCCAGGGGAACAGGGCCGGAGCAGCTGGAGCTCCCCAGGGCCCTCCTCTACCAGGGAGCTGTTTACCAGCCACTGGTACCCGCAGCAAAATAAGAGGAAGATCAGCCTGGAAAGCCTTAACATCTCATGATGTCTATATCCAGGTGGAAAAAAAAAAGAAAAGAAATAATCCCCAGACCCTCAAACAAAATCAATTAAACAAAAAAAAGCGCCACCCCACAATAAAACCCCTCATCCATCTATCAATCACAGTCTTATCTTTCATATTCCTGTATCTGATTCTAGGTTGAGATGCTCAGTAACTCCCTAAAATCTTTCAAAACAGAATTTTTCTAAACTAAACAACCTTTCCTTGATGTTCTTTTCCTTTTTTCCTTTCCTTCTTTTCTTTCCCTGTTCTTCCTTTTTCTCCCCTTTTTTTCCTATTTTTTCCCTTTTTCTATTCTTCTGCTTTAAATAAATTGCCATTAGAAACCTGTGCCCAAAGCATCTTTAAATAGCCCACGAAGGCCGCTCGCATGGGGAACTTCACCCCAGTGAGCAGTAACATTTGTTCTCCCCTTTCAGCTGGGATCCACCTCAACTTTTTGATGTTGGTTAGAGCTTTTATTTGCAACTAGAGCAGAGCTTGGGATGGAGGGCTCCTCCGGAGCCTGCCATGTGGCCTGCACAGATGTTCCTTTTATTCCCATGTCCCACAAGGCTCCGTGGCTCGCTGGTGTTAAACAGATTACGCAAGTAGAACACTTGATTTTGCATGTCCCCCTTTTTTCCAACAGTTGTCTAATTTACTCTACGTGTTTTGCCCTCCCTCCCCCCACCATCACCGCAGAAAACACAGAAAAAATGAGGCAGGAGCAAGGAATTTTGTCCCCCATGACTAGAATTAACACAAAAAGTCTCCACACAAAGCAGAAACGCTGACCGACAAAACTCGTATTTAGACAGTAACCAGCTCATTAGGCACCGAGGTCTTCTAAACAAACCCAGCAAACTTTGTCATATCCCAGTTACACCAGTCTCTCCAAGCATCCCAACCTCTCGCCCTTATTGAGACGCTCAAATGAGAATTGAACTTTTTCCAAATCCACCACCAAATACCGATCTAACACCAATTACGGGCGCTAAGCGTTTGAAAATCCTTGAAAATCTGCCCTTCGCCTCGGTCACAAAGAAGGAGCTTAATTTCCTGGCTGTCAGGCATCCCACAACCAGCAACTGCAGCCAACAGGATCAACCCATTATCTTATTTAAAAATAAAATAAAATAAATTCAACTTAAAAAAAAAAAAAAATGGAGCCTGAGAGGCTCATTAAGCAATTTCAGCTACGGGGAGACAATCTTGCTGCACAAGATGCGGCTTTGTGCATCAGCCACTTTGCTCTCTCATGCTTAATTTGATTAATCATTTTGGTATTAGCCCCAATTAGAAAAGTGTCTCTCCGCAAAAAAAAAAAATAATAATTAAAAACAAAAAAAAAAAGAAAGAAACCAAAACAAACCTGGTTAAGACGCAGCAGAAACTGGCAGCTACCGAACACGCAACTGCTTGGGATTCGCGGCATTTGCCAAGGGTATAAAATTCAAGCTAGAAAATCATGGGTGAATACAAAGGCATCGGTGTTCCATCCAGGCTGGGGATTCTGAATTTTTTTCTTTTTCTTTTTAGTATTTTTTTTTTAATAAACTGAAACCGAATTCCAGATGTTGAAAGTTGGGACGTAAAAAACTGCCTTAGCTGTACAAACACCAAAAGGTGAGACAAAAAATTCCGCTGAAATATAATGATTCTTCGGGATGAAAGTGAAGCCCACACACCTCTCCTCACTGGGAATGGGCTGAGACAGGATTTTTCCCCCAGTTCTGTGCCAAACCAGGTAGCAGCAGAGGGGTTTGCCTCGAGGGGTTCCTTTTAAAAGGGGACAGAGTGGGGCAGAAATCCCTGGGAACTCCCTCAGCAGGAAGGGGTACACACAGACTCACAGAACATTAGGGATTGGAAGGGATCTTGAAAGATCATCCAGTCCAATCCCCCTGACAGAGTAGGACCACCTAGACCAAGCCGCACAAGGACATATTCAGGCAGGTTTTAAATGCCTCCAGTGAAGGAGGCTCCACACCCGCCCTGGGCAGCCCATTTTAGTGCTCTGTCACCCTCACTATGAAGAAATTCCTTCTCATCCCCTGCATTTCCAGTGCTGCGATGGTTGTGAACGGAGCCCACCAGGACCCTCTGGCAGCCGTGACCTGCTTCCTCGCACCCCATGGCTGGCACCTGGCATCTACGTGACAATAGAACCTGGGCACGGGGATTTATGGATGCAACGAACACAAACATCCCAAAAAGATGCACTAACCCATAATTTCCTTTCGTCAAGCACGGAGTTCAAATCATGTCTGGCACAGCAGAGCCACGTGTAAGGCTCCAGGATGTCCTTCAGCATCCAAACCCAATGATCCAAATCTGGACCAGCACAACTGGTTCTTCTTTTAATATGTGGGTTCAATAACCACCAACAGCCAGGGCCTTGGCAAGCAGAACTCAGGGCAGTACTTTGCGATCCCTGGGTTCACCCCTCTTTATTTCCACCACAGTATCCACAAGGCTTTGCAGAGGAACACACAAAAACCAGAGAGCATCCTGCACCATGTCATCAACCCCATCCCAGGAAGACACTCAGTTTCAACCTAGAATTCAAGAAGAGCAGCAAACACTTGGGTTTTGATAAGAAGGGGAAGAGTCCCCAGCATACTTCATGAATGATGCAGTCAAAACTTGCAAACTTAGTCACAGAACTATGACTGAACTTGTCTGCTACCACAAAACAAAGTACCGTCTAGTGGTTAGAACAGGAGGACATGATTCAGGAATGCAAGCCTTTTCAAAGAACTCCTCAAACGCATGATTAAGTGCTGCTGAAGTCAATAGGCTGATTCAGAGACCAACTCTTGGAGCGATGGATAATACTCCCCACATTGCCATATGGCTCGCAGTCAAGCTTCCTCGAAGCATTTGCTAACACTGGGTTCCACCACAGCTTTTGGGAGGCCTGCTTTCCTTTTGCTTGGCTTGTTGGGTTGGGGTTTTTCCCCTCCACCACCACTTCTTTTTTTAAACCCACGTCTGGGATGATTTTCGCCCACTCCAAACCTCCTCTGGGCTCTCTAGCTGACTGAGACAGAACACCCAGCCGTCGTTACTCCAGGATGGTGCAGATTCATGCAATGATTAATCGTCTCAAATGAAAGGTTATCTATAAATAATAAATAAATGCAAACGTATAGAACAGATGAAGATGTAAGGATGTTGTAAGGATGTAACTTTGAAAATAATAAAAGCACATATGTAAGTAACACATCAATGCACACTTATTATAATACAAACACCCTTCTTTGTGGTGTTTAGAGAGAGGTGCAAACACATCAGAGCAACAAAATCCAGCATCCACATTCTGACCGGCCAGGAGATCTCTGCAAGCAATCCCATCCCCACCCCAAAACCCCTTTACAACTTGCATTGAGAGTATTTCACTTCTCCTGCCAGCTCTCCATAGGTTTGCTATTTCTTCTCCTCCCAATCTGTACTGTGGACAGGGTAGCAGTCCCCTGTCACAGCCTCCTGTGAGGAGGTGACAACCACAAGGCCACCAACGGGACCCCCCAGGTAGCCACCCCACGCCGAGCAAACCACATCCCCAAGGTTTTCCGTATCTCCCAGGAACGGCATCCAACAGCACCTCCCGCCCGCTACACAGCCATCCAACCAACCCTGCCAATACAAACAGGCAGCAAACCAAACCTTTTAGCAAGATAAACGGCTACCTAGAAGCCCGCGAGCTAACACATGTAGCAACTCATTCCTGTTTGTATTTATGGGATGGGGAAGGGAAGGGAGGGACCACTGGCAGAGCCTCCCGCCAGCTTTCCATGCCCTCTCCCAGCCACTCGACCAAATAAACCCACTCATTTTGCACAGTTCCTCATCTTTGCAAAGGCTGAATAGTTATTCTTTAGCTTCGATCACGTGAAAAGAAGAAATAAAACAAAAGCCTGATGAGTTCTTGTTGGGTTTTGAAACCCTTGGTAGGACAGACAAGGCGTGACACCGGTTTCAGGCTGTTTGAGAACGCCCTGACACTTCCTACAATTAAATAATTGCAATCGCAGCCCAAGTCAGCCCTCTCAGCCATCTTGTCTTTAAGACAATGGGGAAAGAAGTGGTGCTGGGACACACAGTACTTTTTTGCTGGCTATTAAAATGTTTCTCCTTACTCAATATCTAAATTAAATCAAACGGAGTATACTAAGTAAGCCCATAAGACACAGCGCATGATGCAAGAGTCTTAAATCGTTATCTGCTGAGCGCTCCAGCTTAAAGACCGATGTTTTATGTTCCCCTGCAGCGCACAGGGATCCTGCTGGCTTGGCCAGACTAGGAAAATACACTTTGAATGACCAAACACAACTGCAACTTGAAAAGTAGGAACCAAACCAGACACAACAAACCACAGAGCAGCCGCCCCGGCCGGGTCCGCGCTTGCCCAGTGCTGCCATTCCCTCGCCGGCACGTTCACCACACCGTGGAGGGCTTAGCTGGACTACTGATAAGATGGTCATGAGTAGGAGCCATGGAGTTGGGTCGTTAATCACAAGGTGTTCAGCTCGAGATGCCCAAGGTGAGGAAGGCAGAAAGCCGGCGTGTGCCGACGGGGGCGACAGATGCTCTGGGTTGTGCTAATCTGCTGAATTCCAGAGTTATGAATTCCTGGAGTTTGAGTGAAACACCGCCGAGCCAAAATCCACAGTCCTGTCTGGATGCTCTTCCCGTGGGTCCCGGTAACTGGGGTGAGAGGACAGTCGGGGGAGCTCACCCCCTCACACACCCAAGGGTAATGCACGGGGGAGCAGGAAGGGTGGTTTGGGTCGTTTTCTGCCTGTGCTCACCCTAGTCAGCCCTGCTTCCAGCTCAGCAACCACCATGGGCATGGAATGGGTGCTGCTCCATGCTCAGCACCCAGGGCCAGCAAGAGGCACAGGGTACCGAGCCCTGCAAAACCTACAAACAACAGATGCCTGCACCATCCAAATAAAACCCAGCACCTATCCTCTAAGTTTGGATACATTCCTCTCCTGAATATATATAATTAAAACATGTGAAACGTCCTTTCACAGATCCTATTAAAGGGACACTTGCCACAAAGAAGAGTTAAGCAGCTCAAGTATTAAAATTGAGAGGAAACTATTGCTGATAACAATGACATAAATTAATATCGGTAGTTAATTAAGTCCAGCTGTATTCTCAAGACTTTTATAGGAAGACTGAGGATTTTTCACAAAATCTGTGTTACTCTTTAATATAATTTGATTAAGTACTTTGCTCTAGCAGATCTATCACTTCAGTTTATACTGTTCAGCTCATCTGCCCCACATTCAAGTATACCTGCCCACTGACCCAAAGCACACGTTCCTCCAAAGAAAAGCTCTGTAATGATTACCACATCTACCAAGAATAGTTGGAGGTCAAGTTTTAGGTCTTCGGCGTTTTCTTTTTCGTATTTTTATTTTTCTCCCCTTGTTACCTTTTGGCTTCTAAAGTGCCAGCAAACAGCTCTGAAAAATTAAAACATTATCTCTCCAGGCAGAGAAATGCAAAAATCACATTCAAGTAATGCGAACCCGCAGTGTTAAGCACAAAGAAGAAACTTCAGCGCCCAAACCAATACGAATTTCAAAAGAAAAATTAAAACAATTTCATAAAACAACACTACTACAAACCCACCTAAAGCTGCAAGAAGCCACTTGTACCATTTTAACCAAACATAAAGCTGATATGCTCACTTAAAGGATCAAGACAAAATAAGATATGTGGGCCGGCAGACTGAATGCCAAGTTTTACCCATGTGAATTCAGTTAAAAATGTTCGGAAAATGTGATTCCTTAACTCAGAAATAGCAGCTGTAGCATTCAGAGGTACTCCAGTAATTACTGGAATGCCTGATGAAAAACAAGACAGAAGCTAACATCTTACTTACATTAAATACACATTTGCCACAAATTAAAAGAGCCACAGGACAAAAAAAAAAAAAAAAAAAAAGAATAATAATAACACAGAAAACAATCAGGCCAGCAGATGTTCAAAAAAAAAAGAGGAAAACCAAGAAAAAAAATTACAAGAGAGGGCTAGCTGCTCGTTTCTGGTAGGTGATGAATCACAGAATCATTCAGGTTGGAAAAGACCCTTGGGACCATCGAGTCCAACCATCAACCCTACTCTACAAGTTCACCCCTAAAACAGATCTCACAACACTACATCTAAGGGACTTCTAAACACATTCAGGGATGGGGACTCAACCACCACCCTGGGCAGCCCATTCCAGTGCTTGAAGTCTGAAGGCACTGAACATCCCCCCGTACCACCAGCCTCCCCAAGCCGCCGATGCTCAACAGTCAAAGGGAGTCAGATTGTCACCCCTACGTGTCTAAATGGTAATTTAATCCCAGATACTGCAATAACACAGTGCCTTAAAATCGCAGGAAGGCTGCCTAGTCATCTGAGACAACAGTAAAACAAGCGGCAACGCCAAGTGCAGTTGTCTACTACTGCCTGAGGGACTCGTGGGGTTTAGCAACCGGGCTGGCATAAGGATTGGATTATCGAGGAGTGCCCTGCGCTGCTTTATTAACTGCCAGTGAAATGTCTACTGCACTCAGCGCCTGGGAAATTCTGTCAGGAATGCCAGCCACCACCAAGCAAACTGCAAATGAAGCCTCTTGACCAATCCAGGCTCATTATCAGCTGTTGTTCCCTGAAAATAAACTGTTTTGGAAATAAGAACCCGATGACGTTAGCAGTGACGGGTAGGAGAACTGCTCTGCAGTGAACATAAAACCCCAGGACACGCTGGTGGGAGCAGGAAAGTCTGCACCCAGGCTTTGGAAGGAGGTACCCAAAGAGGAGGTATCTGCAAAATGTGCATCACACTCTCCTGGCTCTTCACACCTCCCCCTTCGCATCCCCACTCCCATGCACCTTCGCGTCTATTCCCACACTTCTCTCGCTACCCACATCCTGAACATATTTATGTTGTAAATATCCATTTGGAAGCATTTGGTGTGCTCGTGGCACAGAGAATGATGCTGCTCAGAGCTCCAGGAGGCAGCTGTCTCACCATGACCCCTCTTCTTCCTTTCCCAACTGCACAGGAGGGGAAAAGAATTACTTGGCCCTCACCCTTATCTTTTATCCACTCGGGAAGCAGATTATTGCCTAATAAAACTTCACTGCAAAGCTATTAAAAATTAAAGGGATATTTCCCTTCCTACATAATGATTTGTCACAAGCCAGACCTAAATCAGGATTGATGATGGTCGTGGTACTTCCCAATTGTGCTCTTTTTTTTTTCCTCTTTCTTTTTCTCAATTTTGGCAGAATTTTCAGTTTTTTCTCAGCCCTTCTCACTGCTGACACAAAATTTCTCCTTCCAGCCCTTAAGATGAAGTAAGAGGCAAAAGGCAGCTGAGCCAGCAGAAATGTTCCCACTGTCCTTCAGGAAACACAGTGCAGAGTCCAAGTAGTTGGGATGATTCAGAACTAGTGGTAGAAAAAGGACAAACCAGATTACAGCAACACAGAGGACTCCATCCAAAACCTGCATCCAAAGAGACTCCTGCTAACATATGGTGGAAATGTGACTTTCTGCAAATATCCTCCGCAGAAGCCAATTCCTCTCCTCCACCCAAGCCACCACACGTCCAATAGCTCTAGTGGAACGAGCTGTTACTTACACATATTAGTCAGGATAGGCATCAGCCGTGATACAAATTTTAATCCATCTAGCTAATGAGGAATCTGCCATCTAGTTAACATGCTCAGACCCTCCAGAGAAATTAAAATCCACCTATTCTGACTCCTCGCTAACCCATCCTGCAGCGCGGTGGGGCTGCTCTTCCCAGTCACCGTGTCCCACAATCCTTCCCCTCAATAGGGCCGGCACCGCTCTGCTCCCCCAATACAAAGAGAAACACCCAAAGCAGAATCGCACTGGAAAAACAGAACTTGGAAAGAATGCGTTAGCAACTTCAATCCAAATATAAAATGCATTTAAAGGTCATAATTTGCATAACTACATCTCATGTTTTTTGTTGTGGGTTTTTTCCTTTTTTTTTTCCCTTACTTTTAAATTGCTCTATCCTGGAAGGTGCTGAGCGCTGCTCAGAGTTACCCACTGCTTCTGCTTCTCCATTTAAGTTTTAACAACTCTCAGGGCTCTTCACTACGTTGCAGGAGCAGCTCTGACTACGCTAATAGAAACATTAAGTTCCTAAAGAAAAAAAAAACAAAACCCTTTAAAACAAATTGGATGAGGGTAGATGTGGTACCTCGGGAGATGGTTTAGTGGCTCGGGGTTGTGGGGTAGATGATTAGACTTCATGACATTGAAGGTCTTTTCAAACCTTGATGGTTCTGTGATTCTATTCTATGAGGCATCTGGCCCCAGGAATATCCAGCACCATCACCACATGCCAACATGACAAGGCAGACCCCAGAATTTCATTTTCTAATGATGCCCTCTCAGTGCTGGAGTCACAAAAGCAGCAACAGGAACCAGTCACAACAGGAAGAAGCACTAAGTGCCCCAATGATGGCTGGTTTGGAATTTTTTAATCTTTTTTTTCACTTGGATCAACAGCTGCCCCAGCAAGGATGCTGCACTGATCCCCTAAAACTTCATCATGGCATCCATCCCCAGTGCCATGAAAAGTGTTATATTTCCCTTGGAAGGACTGTAACTGGAAGAGCAGTGGAGGTGCCTTCCTCAACCAGAGGGAAAAATCAGGAGATGCTGGAACATTCAGCTCCTGCTTCCTGTACTAAATTAATTACAATGGAAAATCTGTGCTGCTGCTTGTTCTGATGGGGAAAGGATGAAATGGCTAAACTGATCTCAAGGCAAAGCAAGGGCTCATTGTAGTGCTGCCACACAAGTGGTGCTCTGCCTTCTCCTGAGCTACAAACACCAGAGACGGCTGAAAACTGTGGCTACAAGCCTGCAGTTCCCCCAGTTTGTACAAACGTGTCTGCCAAGATCAATACGCTCGGCGTCAAGTCGAGGAGCTGAACGCAGCTCCATCACCATTAGCACCTGACTGGTGATTGACACAAACCACACACCTCCTACAAAGGCACTGCACAGACCCGAGCGTGTGGGAAACACAGCCTTTCCAAAACCCCGCTGCAACATCTTAGATGTTTTCCCACATTTCAATTTTAAAAAGAAAATAAATACATATACATGTATAAGGGTTGCAGCATCTGTGTTAAACAGGATCCTTCATTTCCGTGGCATCCGCTCACATTCCTTTCCAAAGGTAAGGAATATTCTGTTTATTCTGGACTTGGCACAAAATCTTTCCACCAAAAGCAAGTCCCTCCTTGAGCTCATCAGTAGAGAAAGGATCCAGAGCATCCTATAAAATGCACCTTGTAAGATCTGGGGCATTCCCGGTGCCTTTCCCTCCGATCTCACCACCCTCCTCTCACCAATCACTCTTAGGGGTGAATTTGTAGAGTAAGGTCAATGGTTGGACTTGATGATCCCAAGGGTCTTTTCCAACCTGAATGATTGTATAGCACAGAAGCTACAGCTCCTGGCCCGCCTCACCTGGGGTCTCCGCAGGGCCCCAGAAGGGATTGCTCCATCCAATTAAGCAAAAAGACCCTTAGCAACATGAAGTGCAAATCTCTTCACCTCCTGCCCCACATCCCCAAACTTACATTATCCTGAGAAGGTGTTATCATCTCCTGATCCGAAGAGATGCTCCCTCCTAAGCCAAGCTGCGGTGGGGAGGCAGAGATTGATGGCTTAAAAGAGACAGCCATAACGTCCAGCGCTGGTTTGGGTCAGGAGCATCTCCAGACAGCAGCCTGAGGGGGAAATGAGACCACAGGCCTGTGGCAGGGCCTCCACTGACAACATGTCACCAGCCCATCAGGGCTGCACTGGGTGATCAACTACCAACATCTGCAAAGGACGGCAGTTCCATAAATCCTGCTGTGTCCAAACCCTGACAATGAAGAAACTTTCAGAGACAGTTTAAGGTTGGAAGGGACCTCCAAATGTCATCCAGTCCAACTCCCCTGCAACATGCAGGGTCGTCACTCACTAGGCCACACTGCCCAGAGGCCCATCCAGCCTGGCCTCCAGTGCCTCCAGGGACGGGGCCTCCACCACCTCTCTAGGCAGTCTCTTCCAGGGATCAACCACCTTCAGATTAAAGAACTTTTTCCTCACGTCCAGCCTCAATCTGCCCTTTTCCAGCCTCAAACCGTTGCTGCAGTTCCCACACAATCAGTGATTGGCATCAGCGAGAAGCCCCTGTGGGCTGAGCACAGAGGCCTTCGTGCGGCCTTGCGAGGCCCTGCCTCACCCACGACACGTCCCAGAGGACTGACAGTTTGACCTCCCGGAGACGTTCTGGCAGAAGCAGCTCCACACACGGTCTCACATGCTACGGGAAATCCTCAGGTTCCCATCGCTGCAAGGCGTGTTTTGCTTTGCTTTGCATTGCTTTCTTGTTTGTTTGTTTTTAAATATTCTGGCAGTGGAAAGAGTCACTGTTTTGTTTCTCTCCCCCACATATGCTATATAGTTTTCTCTGTAACACTTGTTTCTTGCTTACTCAGTTGTCTATAGTCTGCTTCCCTCACAGGGAACGCTAGCTGTGTTTGTCCTCAAGCTGTATCGTGATCCAATTCCTTTGTGTCATCCCACCAGCCCCGCTCAGGAGCGACAATCAAAATATTTTCCCTGCGATGCCAGGTGGGGCAATGGGTGTTTTGGGGCAATGATGACCTACAAGGCTCAGGAGTGTGCAGCGGTGTTGTGGCTAGTGAGCTGGGTACACACTACGTGGGAAGACGGAGCAGCGCTGCAAACAACACCAAGGTTTTGTTTGTACAGGAGGTCTATTTTGCCAGACAGAGGTCTAAGAAAAGATGTTTCTGCTACACACCGGGGCAAGTTCCTGAAGGACACAGAACTGCTGCAGAGAGTCCAGCACAGAGCCACAGAGATGATGAAGGGAGGGGAGTATCTCCCTGGTGAATAGAGCCTGAGGGAGTTGGAAAAAAACGAGACTGAGGGTGACCCATTAATGTTTATAAATATGAAAAGGGTGGGTGTCAGGAGGATGGAGCCAGGCTCTTCTCAGTGGCATCTAATGATAGGACAAGGGGCAATGGGTGTGA
>JAOXOE010000745.1:15517642-15545053 GCA_028565055.1 Phoeniculus purpureus
TGGGTGTGAGCTAGAACAGAGGAGTTCCACACAAATATGAGAAGGAACTTCACAGTGAAGGTGACAGAGCACTAGAATGGGCTGCCCAGGGAGATTGTGGCACAGGCATTTAAAACCCGCCTGGATATGTTCTTGTGCAACGGGATCTAGATGATCCTGCTGTGGCCATGATTCTGTGAAGTCCCCCTGCAAATTACTGCGCAATACAATCTGCTCTCAGCAACACTTAAACACGGCCAATAAATTAATACAGGACACCCCAGCCTTCCGCGGGTCGCATTCATCAACAAGTAGGTCAAATTAATTCTGGAAGGCTGTGAGAGGCACATAAACCAGTCAGTGGCAGCAGCTGGAGGCGGGGGTGAAGCAATCCCTAGTTGAACACAGCCAGCAGCACTGACACAGGCCCAGGTGCTAAAGGGATGCAGGACAAAGCCACCTTCAGTCCACCCAACTTAGCTTCCATCTCCACGAGTTAAAATTAACTTCCCTGACAAAATGCAAATACATTAAAAAAACACCCAAGCCAATTAAGACACAAGTGTTTAAAGACATGAGTAGTAATTACAAATGTATTATTCATACCTAATTTACAAGATGAACTTCTTTCAGTAAAATATTAAACTGTTTACATGCATCCAAGAAGACAATTTCCCAACCCTTCACATCCTGCTCTGAACAGTGACTATTGCTATGCAACAACTCCTCAGACGTACACTGTACACCACGGAGTAATCAGAAAATGTTTGACCTTAGATATCTACTTGACCCCACAGAAATGCAGACTCGCTCGCTATAAAATCCTAAACAATGGGGCAGACAAGGTCAGAGGGTCAAAGCAAGTATTAACAGGTCATTGTGCAACCCACTTGGGAGCAATTACTTCTGGTCACGGCTAAGTGGACACTTGATTGAATACCACTAAGACAGCTCACATCCCACAGATAACAATCCTCACAGCGATTAAGAATTAAAGCCCCCATGATTCAGCCTTTATTACTCAAATGAACCTAACTATTCCATAAAAAACTCTTGGTATATGCATGATGCAAGGTCTAAATTGAAATGCCACCTCATTAAACAATAATATCTAATTTTATCTAAATGAATTTTCATGAAAGTACGCCACACAGCTCAGGAATTTTTAAAATGAATTATCACAAGCGATACATAATTTCACCAAAACTGCTGCAGGAGAAAAAAAAATTAGCTTCAGGGATGAAAGGAAACATCTATGCTGAATGAAAATTGCACTTCTTTCTGCTCGAAGAAAGGGTAAAAAGGGATTCAGGGCTTCTGTTAGACAATAGACCCAGATTTTAATCAAATCAACACCTTTCTGTTATGTCAGGTACACCCATGCTACCCTGACCAACAGCAGGCACCGAGCAGCGCGCTGGGCATCACTGCCCGCACAGGGCACTTTCAGAAAAGGAGATGTCACCTGCACATCATAGCCCTTAAACTGGGCTTTATTACCGTAAACCATGAAAAAAGCTACTTGTGACCCTGCCCATTACCTGGTCTCCATCACTTCAGCTGAAGATGGTTTGTACATCTCCTCCTGAGAGGTGAACACCCTTCTCTCTTTCCCTTTCTCATTCACTAGCAGACTCAGCACCCTGGTGCCCTCTGAGACCTTTCACCTGTATGAACAGCTTTTGGCTGAGTTTTGAAGGAGAGTCTGGGTCAGCAGGGAGGTGGAATTAAACTATTATCTTCGCATGCCAAGTCAGAAACACCCCAAACACCCTGTTAAGCCTGAATATACAGACTTGAACTGAATATACACCTGCAAGCATATCCGTGTGCTGCCTCTGTACTTTAGAGCATTTATGTTTTTACAGAAGCGATGAGAAGCACAGATGAGATGCCTGCTTCTCTAAAGAGCTTCTGTCAGGAACCTCTGAAATAAAAACAAACAGGTAAGCAGATTTAATTTTAGCCTATTTATTTGGTGATTCCAGGAGCAGTGGGTCCCACTGTCTACGACCAAAGGGCAATGTCATCAGCTCAAAGGTGCTCTCAGCCTCACTGCTACAGACTCATGTTACTTTCCCTCACCCTCATTGTCCAATTAGTTCCTGTAACATAGCTGGTCCTTTAGCAAGCCCACTTCTTAAGACTTGGCAAGTCTTCTTTAACAGGCTGTACCTTTCCTAAGAGAGGAACAAAACCTATAAAAGACAGATGTTCTCAAGCCAACCAATCCAGCATAATCCTGCTGAGAAGAGCATGCTGCATGGCTGCTGGTGGTTGACCAGTGCACACAAAAGGCTGGAGTAAGGTGACAAGGACAGCAATGCTAACACAGGTTACATCCCTCCTGGAGATGATCTCCTTCACCCCTTGCCAGCCCAACCCCAGCGGCAAAGCCAGCGCCTCACAAATATTTAAGAGCACTGCATATGCAGACACTCGGATGTGCAAAATTATGCATGAGTGTTCGGAGGCCATTTCAGAGCCTGGCTCATGATTCATACAGAAAGTAGATCAGGAGGAAAAGTTTAAAATGCACTTGTTTGTATTCTTGCTGCTGCAGCTGAGCTCTGACTTTTTTGTTTTAATTTTTTCTTCTCTTCTCTTAGCTTTTTTTTTCTTTAATATTGAAACTTTTTGGGGGCCTTTGTTCTGGCACTTTTGGGAAACTCTGAGTTAAACCAGGACTCTCTTACCTCAGTGTTAACACCACGATGGCCAGCTGATAACATATCAGATATGCAAAACTCAAACCTAACGGCCTGGCACTCACCACTGATTATTGCCCAGGAGTGCATGAGGAATGAAAAGCCATACCGTCGCGTCTCCCTTGTCCTGCTGCCACCCAGGTGTAATAACACTGTTATGAAAAGCAAACAGGGATGAACTCTGCTGAAAAGAAGGTGAAGCCTGAACTGAGAAATCAATTGCTGCATCAGTCGTGCCCCTACAACTCAGTAATGCTGTTACAAAGTTCATCGAGCCCTCAAGAACTTCACCCTGGCAAAACTAGCGGTATTGTGCATATTTTATTGGCACTGAATATTCACAGTATGACAGCACCTGGAGAGCGTCTAAGGCTGCCACTATGGGGATAAAAACAGTCCTGGAGTTCAGCCGCTAGCTGGAGATTCAAGAGGTCCACGCTCAGTTTTGCACTCCTTCATGGACTTTCTGCTATGTTGTGCGTCTCCCTGTACCTCTGCTCACTCACATTTGGGATGAAGATCTTGTGTTTTCCTACTACAATGCATTATATACTCCAATGCCCTGTAATAACAAGATAAAAACCCATGGCAGGGAGCTCACATACAAGGGGAAGATTTACTCACTGAAACAGCCCCCCCTCACACTCAGGAGAACTGTCATCAGGAGATGGGGACTATCTGAGCCTTGCTGCTACACTCATGCACTGAAGAAGTACCCGTGACCTCAGGGCATGAGAAGGTAGTTCAAAAGGGGCAACACGGAGGAGGGTTGGGAAGGCAGGAAGAAACTTTATGCTTGTGTCTGCAAGGCAGAACAAAGCCATGAAGGGATGTGGAAGCAGTCCCAAGGCAGAGCGGTGCCCACCAGCTGCAAAACCAATGGTCCTTGCTGTGGGGAAAGAGCTGGAATTAAAGACATACACAGAAAGATGAGTGAAGCAAGAAGATGCAAGAAAACTCACTTCTAGCACCGGCTGAGTCAGAGAAGGGCAGGACTGTGAGACATCAAACAGGGGCCAGCAACTGCTTTTACCGCTTGCAGAGTCATGGGGGAATCACTCACCAGGACGTCCCTAACCAAGCTGTACAGCCTGCAGTCCTTCTGTTCTTTCCTACTGCTTTCAGATCCAATTAGGCATCCCATACACAAAACACAAAGTTGAGAGTTATTACAGTCAGACAGGCCAAAATCTCCTGGACGGTTCAACGATTGCCTGGACAGGCTTCTGATGAGGAACGTGAATGAGATCAGCAAAGGAAGTTGCACCTAAGCTAGCAAGGACAGGGGAACATCAGACCACCAAACCATCACATGGGCAATGGGATGTGGCATCAATCTCGGCACAGAGACAATTTTCAGGACTGCTTTCATGTCTTTCATTTGGTGCTGTTTTATTTGTTTGTGCAGGAATTTCTTCTGGAGTTACTAAGCACTGTCCACCCCATCCTCTCCTGGGTTCCTGTGCTCATCCTTGCCAGCTGAAGAAGTCACCAGGCTGCCAACACACTCCAAAATCCAGAACCCTGCAGCCCGGATCATGCCTAACTCAGTGACAAAACTGAGGTTAATTGGTTTTCCTGGCAACTGTCCTTACCCGACCAGCCAAAGCAATCCACTTCCCAAAAGACTCTGCCACCCTATAATGTCTCTCAGTCAGAAATTCAGACATTCAGCTTCCAGTATGGACTTGGACTCCCACCAACTGGGCATGCATGGGGGATATCCAAATTCAGCAGGGGTATGCAATGACACTTAGGTTTCCCTTCCCTTCCGATCACTGTAAAGGAGTCCATGCCCCATACACATGGCTGGAGCCGAGGGATCAGCATGGGAATCCTGTGGGAGAAGGAAACTGGGAAATCAAGCAGGAAATGGCTGGACCAGATAAAATCCCAAGTCTTCCCTCTTGTTAAAACAGGATGTTTCTGGTTCAGGAACAGATGGGAAGAGAATCTACTCCATGGCTAACCCAGGGGAGGTAGAGAAGCCTGAAATAAAGTCCCTTTGACTTCAGCTCTGTGTCTCTGACAGCCGCGTTGAGCAGATAACAGGCGACCATTCATCAGCTCAGCCAATACACAAAGGCAAGAATTTCCCTTCTTAAAGAGATTTAATGATAGATCTTCAGAAACCGATTAAAGGAGAGAGACTGAGAGGGAACACACTAGAGATGAGACCCAGTAGGGTGCTATTAATATTTCCCAATTTGCAGCACTGGAAGGACTCAATTCAAAGAGTCAGGCATGTTCTTCAAGCAAAACATCACCAAACTGCACAATTAGAGCTGAGTTCAGAGAAAAGTTTCTTCCACTGAGCTAGTCTAATGGGCTACTCAAAAAGCCAACCAATGAATTCTTGTCCTCCTTGGTACACTGGAAAAAAAAGAGAAAACCCAGAGATGCAACTAACCAGCTAGCTGAGGATGTCAGCCTGTTCTCTGTCCAGGAAGGACTTTTTCATCCCTCTCTCTGTAGATGAGATATAAGCAGAGTATGACATCTTCCATAAGGCCAGTCAGCCAGAGAACAAGGCTACAGGTGCTACCGCACTCATCACCCATAGCTGCCCCTTCTTGTGTCAGCAGGTCCTCCCAAAACACACCCCACCTCTCCCTGCTTGCAAAGGGCTGCGGATGTTGTGTCTTTTCTAGGGTGAAGCAGTTGGGAAGCCAGAAAAAGAAGTTTTCAGCTCTGCAGCTTTTTCCTGTTCAGCTCCCTGCAATGCTTGCCTTCCTTTTTGGTACAGAATGCTTCAGTTGCCTGGAGCTATTCTAGCTTATACTGGGCATTCATAGAAGCAGCCCAACATCTCTTGCTATTTTTGCTCATGGCTACCTAAGCAAGCAGAGAAGCACCTTCTTAATGAAGCAGCTATGAGATCAATGTTGTATGACTTCCAAGAGCAAAACAGTTTACAATTAGCTGAAGGTCTGGTATTTGACAGTTTTTTATGGCTCTTTTACAACTGTTTGCAAATCTTTTCTTCCTTTAAATTATTCTGAAAAGTGTTAGGGGAAAGCCAAAAGTTATTTTGTGCAAGCATGTGTCTACTTGCAGGAATCCAAGGAGCCTTTTTAATTTAAAGGCACCATTACTAACGCCTGTATTTACACGGTAAGTTGTTTATGTAATGCTTTAAAGACAATCTAAACGGAGCACCCAAGCCAATGCTAATGCAGAAGACAGTAGGAGTTAATGAACGTGCTCCTTGGGGCAGTCCAAAAGACGGCAAGGGATGGTGCCTGCACGATAAGGATTCAATAAAGAGGCCATGTTTTTCAAAGCAGAACTTTTGATGAAAGCTGGGCACATGCTTAACCAATGGTTTTTCAGTTCTTCTTCACATCTGGATTCCTGTGAAGTTCAAGACCACTATTTGTGTACCAGCTCAATGTTAAAAAAGGCCACAAGGCAGACTGTGAGGACATCAACCCCCAAGATCCAACTTTTCTGTTGAGATTTTGTATGTTTCTATAAATTAGATGCAGAAATTAAGCCCTAAAGTGTCTCATCAAGCAAATCTCTTCTGAATCCACACCTCTCTTCCTTTCATTCAGACAGGCAAACCTTTTAGGAGTTCCCAAACCAAAGTCACAAGACTGGAACAGTCTGACTTTCAACCTGGGGCAGCAGCCCAGGTCTTGGCTCTCAACATCACAGCACAGCCCTTCACCTTCACCTCAAAGCATCACCTACTGCAAGTGAAAGTGCAGGAGAAAGCCTTCTCAGATAAAAAGCATGTTCTAGCCTCAGGCCTGTCAGCATGGCACACGTCTAAAGAGAAAAACCAATCTGCATGATAGAGGCTTGAAATGCAGGTGCCTGGGTGGAAACAAGAACTTCCAAAAGGAGGCATATTTAAGGTTTAAAAAAAGAAGTAAATAAAAGGATGCTCGTTTGCAAGAGAACACAGGACAAAAAACAAAGCTACACCTGTAAGAAACATGTTTCTCTGCCAGGTGCAGAAGAAGGTTGTACCTTCGTTTTAGACTCTAGCCAAAAAGATTAAAACCATTTTCACCCTCACCCACATCACCAAGGAGACCAAACCTTCTTCAGCTTTTAACTGCAGCGAAGTTAGCACCGAGGGAGGATTCAAGAGAACCATCTCCCAAGCTCCAGATCACTATCGTGGTTTCACAGCATCCTCTTGGCTGCTGATGCTCCCTCCCTCTGCTTCACGCACGGGCAGCTGCGGGGCAGGCAGTGGGTGCCGCAGCCAACACACCGGGCACGACTGAGGAAGTATCCTGTTGCACAGGACGATGTGATCAATGCCATCTTCTTCCTTGTAATTACACCTATGGTTTGGCAACCCGTAATCTAGACTGACTGCATGCAAGATCCTACACCTTCCAGGGGAAGCCAAGCCCCGGCTCAGGATGCCTCCAGCAATGGGGAACTCGACCAAGTTATGTACTCTTATGCAAGCTTGGGGTTTCTAAAACATCTGAAGGAAAGACAAGAGAAAAAGAAATTAATCCAGTAATCCCTGTTGAATATACTGCAAGTAATTACACTCGTGTTATGCCAACAGTATCTGCAGTCTCAAAACTGCCAGTGCTTTGAGATAGCTTGACTGCCTCACGGATGAAATGAAGCTGTAGGTTTCAGGTCATCAGAAAGAGGACAGCAGGCCCTGAAGGTGATTTGGGGATGCAGGACAAAGTGCTGTGTGTAAAATCACTGCATTTCTATCCAGGACAGAAAGCACAAACCAAACTTTGCTGAACTGACTTCTGTGTGAAAGCAGAGCAGTGACGGAGCAAGGACACGAAGGAGCAGACTACAGGGCACATTTGGAAACAAAGCTGAATAGACAACACACCAGAATGACCAGACAAAGCTTCCACAGACGAGGTGTCCTGCCCTGTCCCCCAAGGCAGCCTGTGCCTGCTGTCACACGTGCCTTCGGTGGTGAGGATGGACACTTCCCTGTGCCACCCAGCCACTCTGCTCCTGCTTCCTCCAAGCTGAACACAAAGATAAGAACAACAAAACCTCCCAAAACTCACCTCTCTTTGCAGCCAACCGTTGGTAGGTGAAGCTTACACAGTTTCCCCTCATAGATGAAGGCGTTAACATGCCAGCAGGAAAGAGAAGCCCAAGTTCAAGGAGGGGGCACTTGATGCAAGTGATGCACTAAAGGCTACCATCCTTCAGTCATTACACAAAATACATCAAACTCCCTAAATATTTTAATATATATTTTACAATGTAAGTACTCTGTGTGGGAAGAGACAGCACAGTCACCACATCACAGTTTGCTCTGCTGGATCCTGCCCAGCGGTAGGATCACCAGTGAGCAACAGATAAATTTAAGTCCTGTTGTGACACTGGTTTCTCCTGTTGCTTTTGGCGAGTCACTCTGCACCCAGCATGTCCAAGTTTCACTGCTTCATATATACACACATCCATCTCTGTACACACACCGCAGAAACCGTATTTCTCCAACCTCCTACGACGTTCAAGAAAGCAACAAATTATGCTAAAGCGTTTGAAAGCAGGAGCTCTATCAGAGACAGAGATCAGGAGCCTCGAGAGAGCGAGCAGCGATTTCACATCAGCCCGCAGAGCTCTGGAGTGAACAACCACCCTCAGCCTTTGAAAATCAGGACCTGTTTGAGAGAGCTTAAAGACGGGTGAAAAATTACTTGAGATCTTTAAAAAAAAAAAACACAATAAAAAAAATATATATCTGTATCTGTGATCAGGAAGCACCACAGCCAACCCAAAGCACTTATGGGCAAACCACTGATTTGCAATTCCAAACCACTTTTCCGCCTGAATCCTCCACTTACTGTCTTATCTGATCTTCTCTCAGGGAATCCCCTGAACATCTCTGCTTCGAAAGGACCTCTCAAGCTCTGCTCTGAGCACTTCATGTTTCTGTTGTTGAGGGATGGGTGATAATGACAAAGCAACTTCACTTCTACATGCTTTTTTTCTGACTGATAACTGTCCTGATCAGGTAACCAGGCTCTGCTCTCTTTGCCAAAAAAACATTGCCATAACCAAACACCTTCACACACTTTTACTGGCCCAACACTTGTAAACATCAGCCCAAAATACATCTTAAAGCACGAGACGCGTCACAGTCTGTATCAACACCACAATAAATAGACACTGCTTTACCAATACTCAAATGCTTCAAAATCTGCAGCTACTGGCAGATAAAATGGTACCAAACCACATCATGAAGCACCACAGACCCATGTGTCCCCCCCCTCAGAGCTGTCACATTGAGGCTGGGACTGGCTGAAGACACTGATTCCTTTTGCTACCAAAATACTCTGTGTTAGATGGCCTCAGCACTTCCCAAGGATTGTTTAAACCCTCCAGCATCCTCTTGACATGGTAACTTATTTCCCGTTCCCTCTTCAAAGAAAGTGTGAAGGAAATGGTGTTGCATCAGTCACAGAACAACAAAAAACCTAGCTAGCTGTTTGCTAGCTTCAATTTCTAGGCTTTCCATTAGACATAGACACAGATCATTAGGGGCTAGAAGGGACCACCAGAGGTCATACAGTCCAACCCCCCTGCTCAACCAGGACCACAGAACCTACGGCATGTCACATAAGAATGCATCCAGATGGGTCTTGAAAGTCTCCAGAGAAGGAGACTCCACAACCTCCCTGGGCAGCCCCTTGATCTACTGGACACATTCTTCATAATACACTCCAGAATACTGTCGGCCTTCTTGGCCACAAGAGCACACTGCTGTCCAACAGATAACTTGCTGTCCACCGGGACTCCAAGGTCCCTCTCCACAAAGGTGCTCTTCACCAGATCGCCTCCCAATCTGTACTACTGCTTCTCATTACTCCTTCCCAGGTGAAGGACTCTGCACTTGTTGAACCTCATTAGGTTCCTCTTTGCCCAACTCTCCAGTCTGTCAAATCCTCCTGAATGGCCACACAGCCATCGGGTGAGTTGGCCAGACCTCCCAGTTTAGTACCATCAGCACACCTGTTGAGGAGACACTCTGTCCCATCATCAAGGTCACTGATAAAGGCACTGAACATGAGTGGCCCCAGCACTGATCCCTGGGGGACACAGGTCTCCAGCCAGACTCAGCACCATCGACCACTACACTCTGGGCTCTATTATGTAGCCAGTTCTTAATTCAGCTCACAGTCTGTTCTTCTATTCCACACTGGTTTGCAAGGATGTTATGGGGGACTGTGTCAAAAGCCTTGCTAAGGCCAAGGTAGACTACACCCATTCCCTGCATCCACCCATTCAGCTACATCCTTTGCCCAAAACCCTATTTGCTGAAATGAGTAAGAAACAAAAAAGAAGAATATTTCTCCTCTCTCCCCTTGTCATTCTGTAATCCAGGAGAGAAAAATAAATAAACTAAGCAAATACCTTTGATTTAAAATCCAAATCATTTCAGCCAACAGTTTTTGAGGAACACTGCATGGAAACACCTGCTTTAAGTGGAGATGCGCGAAGCCCAAAAAAAGTATCATGGAATAATGATGCTTTTTTGAACAATCAGTATCAGTCTGTTCCTGGCATTATTTTTGGAAATGGTATAGCTAATATGACAGCTATGATTTGGAGCCTTCAAAAGGCATAAGCTATTGGCATTTTAAATGCATTACACACAAACAGGCACGCTCCCCTACACCCACACTAACTCTGAAGACTTGTTCTGCTCGTGTCTGCTGGCTCTTCTGAGCGTACTTCCACAGCAGATTGTCTCCTCCTCTCACCCCAGTTTTCTCCTATAGCTGCTTTACATCAGGCAGCCAAACACAAGGGGTAGACTCACATCAATATAGGGTGCAGCAGAAGGGATCCTCACATCCATGGACACGATCCATTGCCTTAATGGGCACAATCAAGCCTTTCAATTAAATTATTACCCAGCAAAAAAAAAAAGTGTGGGTGGCTTATTACCAAGGACAGCATTTATTTGAAACAATGGAAAGCACCATTAGAAACACCTGATATAACTCTTATTAACTTATTTGAACCTGGTCCTGAGCACATTGGGTTCCTAAGTGTCTGCTAACATAGCATTCTGTTTGCCTAATTAAGTTTTCAGTAGGGTAAGCTGTAGTTCTCAGGCTAATATAGGGAGCTGAAGAAAAAAAAGATCACATATAAACCAGCGCTTAGCTTGATTTACCTTTATTGTAGAAGAATTTGCTACAGGCTCCTCAATAACCGCTAACTAATTTTCCATCAAAAAGGACAACTGCTGGACAAATTCCCAGCTCAGCGATGGGGATGACAGACTCAAAGTTATCAAGCACGTGCACAGCAGGGCAACTAAGCTGGTGAAGGGCCTAGAGAACAAGAGGAAAGACAGAGAGCTGGGGCTCTTTAGTTTGAGGAAGAGGAGGCTGAGAGGTGACCTCATCACTCACTACAACTACCTGAAAGGACATTGTGGAGAGGCTGGTGCTGGTCTGTCTTCTCACAAGCAATTAGTGATGGAACAAGAGGGAATGAGTTCAAGCTACAACAGGGTTGGTTTAGACTTGATATTAGGAAAAATTTTTTCACAGAAAGGTTGGTCAAGCACTGGAATGGGCTTCCAAGGGAGGTAGCTGAGTTTCTATCCCTGGATGCATCTAAGGATCATTTGGATGCGGTGTTGAGGGATCTGGTTTAGCGGTGAACATGTAAGGTAAGGTAGATGGTTGGACTCGATGAACCCACTGGTCTTTTCCAACCCAAGTGATTCTGTGATCGACTCTACAATATTTACAGGTCCTCTGAGTTTTCCTCATCACTTTTCCCCCCCTTGTCAACCTATTTTCTGAATCTGGAGTTTTTCCCCCCACTTCAAGCAGCACCTGACACTCAAGCTGGGGAACATAAAGCAGAGGAAAATTACTATGAGCCCAAAAAATCACCCTTAAGAGGCTTAAAAGAAATCTCAGGGAATCAACTCAGACCTCCGTTAACAAATAATTAGCAAAATAGAGATAAAAATACTGAAGCATCTCAGCTTTCCACTACATTCCAAAGAGGCTTATTCACTCCTTCGATTTTATTCATGCTGCATTCAAAATGCTCACTAGTAACTTCCCAAAAAGACAAAAAAAAAAAGTAGGAGAAAAGGGAAAAAACAGAAAGGATTTGGCCCTCAAAAGTCCGATTTCTGCCTGTCGAGTCCACGCACCCACACCCCTGCGCCAGGCAGGGCCCCCAACCCGTAACCCCCGTGGGATTTGCTCACAGGGCGAGTGCTCCTGGAACGAGCCCAGGACATTTTAAGCCATATTACAGCATTAATAGAATTTATAAAAATGGTTAAAAGGGAAAAAAAAATAAAATCAGACTGTTTTTCCTTCATGAAAAATAACATGCTGAATGCTTTTCATCTGGCACATAAAATTTACAATACCTCCAGGAACATTTTCTTTGCTTAAATCAACCCTATTGGTACTTTCTTAGCCTTTAAGCATCTTACAGCCCCAGCTTTTTACTGGGGTTGTTGGGAGGTTTTTCTGAGTTGTTGTCTTCACCCATCATCATAAACTTTTCAGAACCAGAAACCCTCAACAGTAAAACGCATTCCCACGTCAAACGATTTTAACTACTGCTTTTAAAATAATAGTAAAATAAAAAAGGTGGGGGGGAGTGGAGCAGAATGGGCTTCAAACCCGACGCACACAGTAACTATCTCATTGCAATCAATACCAAGCAATCGTCTGTAGGGCCAAACTCCAGTGCTCTGCCCCAAATTGTTTCCATGCCGCTTGCAGCAGGCAGCCGCAGCAGCTGTTGGCTGTTAAAGGGCGCAGACGACACAGTTCATGACTTCTCGGAGGCGGCTGCACGCCACATCTGCAGTCAATGAAGGGCGAGCGCACAAGTGTGGCAGACAGACACACACCGACAGACAGACAAACGGCAGCCGAGGCAAGCCAACCCCCTTCCATGCCACAGCTAAAAATAGAGGGGAGGGGGAGCCGTACACCCCGCCAACCCCGGTGCTGCGGGAGAGCATCCGGGATGCGGCGAGTTCACGGCGAGGAAGCAAACGGCGGTGGCTGCCTGCGCCTGCCGCTCCGCACTCGGCTCCTCATTAACTGGGCGGCGATCCAAGTTCATCTGGGCCCCAGAGAAAGGCAATGCTTGTGTTTAGACCGCACAATACTGACATAACATTAACAGATTTACATATGCAAAACTGTGAAGCAACAGGCATTCCCCCTCAATTGACCCACAGCTTGTAGTGGCTGCCGAGTTATTCCCTGCTTAGGCTCTGTAACCAAGTGGGCGTCATGCGACTACCATCTGGGTACCACTTATTTAAAGCTGGCAGTCTCTCTGTAATAGGCAAGCTGGCAATAAGCAGGAAGGGAATAAATTGCATCATTTAGTTAACATCCACTTGCTTTGCGGCTGTTAAAAACCCATGACTGAATAATAATTTGGTTATTTCTTTTGCCAGACAATGCTGTCAGCCAAATCGGACTACGCATGCTGCAGAACGTCAGCTCGCAAAATCTCCACTTTTAAAAATAAATTAAAAGAAAATTCGCAGAATAACGCGGAGCTACGAAGTTTTTTTCTAATGCTGGCGACTCAGATGCGATCGAGTTCTAAAAATAAACTTGCACTACTGTAGTCGCCAGATCCTGCTTTTCTCGGAACACTGCTTCTTTGCTTTTACCAGCCAACCCGTTAAATTTGCCAGACATCACCGACCCGGCCCATAACAAGCAGAGGAACCGGGGTTCCACCTGTAGAATCACTCATTAGACCCAAACACATCTCTGTTTGATGCTCCGCACTGCCCTTTTCTCATCCTTTACCTTAATCTGTAGATTTTATCACTTCCTTCTGTCCTGACACAACCGCTTTCACACAACTCAGTACCAACGAAAGCAGCTGAAACCTCCGACCACTGAAATACAGCAGAACTCATTTCTTTGTTAAAAAGAAGAAATTCAAGTAAGAAAAGAAGAAACAAAGATCTTTTAAGCAGTTTCTCTTTGGGGCTCCTTAGTTTGCAGAAAATTAATAACGATATTAATAAATGGGGGTTTTAGTCCATATTTGCTAGCAATAGAGTCTAGTGCACACATATCTCAGCATCCATCTCTCTTCAGGACTAAAGGGAAAGCCCATGCTGAGTAGCTTTTATACTGCAGAGATAACAAGGGCTTGCATTATACAGTGGGAAAAGTCAGGAGTAACGTTTCCATCGCAATTAATGGTGAGGAAGAGCCAAGAGCACAGTCCACGAGTAGGAATCTTCTCCACACAGGCTGCAGTGTCTCTGTCTTTCACAGACCCAGGCTCGCTCCTCCCTCATTACGTTCTGAAGGGACGTCAGGGACTCTGAAGTGCAGAAACAATTTCAGAGAACCAACAGTGAGTGGAAACCCGAGTTCATTAGTAACTTGCTTCCAGCATTGGCAATGCACACAGCCTCGGGGAGAGGATGCTGGAGCACAGCCGAGCTGCTGTTTGCCTCACGTTAAGTCCCTGCAGTGACGCCTCCAGCACCCACACTGGGTAGAGCGCCCAAAGGCCACACAGCTGGGCATGGAAACAGCAAAGGAAAATGGGAGACAACCATTTCCCCCTCACTATCTTGTTTCCAGAACAAGTGCAGGGCACTAGGACAGAGCCCAAGAGCTGTCAACCTCAACACCATGCAGTGTCTTGGGCAGGCATGTTAAAGATCATGTGTGGTTTCTGCAAGTTCCTGGCATTCAACCCTTCAGCATTAGAAGATAGACCAGGTGAAATGAGGCTGGGAGCACTCAAAATACTTCCTGCACCAATACACATGATGTTTCTTCACTTAAAAGGTAGTAATTTGAAAAAGGATCTTTTTTAAAGGTCTTCCAGCTTTTGCTGCTACATCTGGGATGCTCAGCGAGCTCAAGGCAGGCAGGGGAATGCAGGACCCACAGCCACCCACAGGCCACCACAGTGTGGGATGGGCACCCTGGAATACAACAGGCTGATGCACAGCTTAAAGGCTTTCATAAAATATTAGCAAAAATAAGGTTGAAGAAGAAAAGGACTTTACACAGCCTGATCCTGCACCAACCCTCAAGACAGTGGTCACATGAAGAGGGAGAACGAAAAGGGAACAGAAACAGAGGGCAGAGCAAACAGGCTGTCAGAGGAAATGCAACGCCAGAAACTGTTCCAGGACCCGGTGGCTGGAGGCCAATTCAAAAACCTCCAAAAAAATAAGGGCAACAGAGCTCCCAAAACCATCCCGACCAAAGAACCCCAACTGCCCAGCCTGAGGTCGGTCAGGTCGTACTGGTGTTTGCTGTACCTGCTCCACCACCTCACCCAGGAAATACTACTCTGGGTGGGGGGGAGACCCAAGGCATCCAGGAACTTTGGCAAGTTATCCTTTGGGAAACACACACCCCCTAAAGCATTTGTTCGTCTCTGAGAGGGTCTGACAGGCTTCACAGCACCAAGCCTCAGCACTTCTAACTGCACATACCACCCCAAAGACCATCAACCCAGTAACACTGTCACGCGACTGGTGCATTATCGTATGGCCAATCTCCCTAATTATTCTCCTTTTTTTTTTCCAGTAGATCTACAAAATTATCAGCATAAATCTCAAAAAACATTTACCAGCCAACAAACTCAGCACAACAGGCATAAGCTTGGCCCCGACAAATAAAAAAGAGCAAGGAAAATGTATTTATTTGTCACAAACGTCCTTCCCTACACCCATCAAATGGATTACAACTGCGTTTCCTTCCTTGCTTTGCACCCTGGGATCCAGACGTGTAGCTAGCACACACTCCAACCCTGGATTAATCACCAATAGAATACATTTTTAAGTGCATTAATTACCTAACAGATGCTTCCAGGATTCCAATGGAGGGAATTTTTAAAATCCCACTGTACTGTTTTATGGATCTGGGCAGTTTCAAGGTTGTTTTTAATTTGTGCTCAATCCTGCATGTGTTTAAAACCACCAGGTAATAAACCACTGCATAATTACAGGGGGTTTTTAGCACTGACTGGAAGGTGTATCTTAATGTTGTTCGTATCGGACATCCCAGCTGCTGCTGGAGGTTCCTCCTGTTTATCATGATGGTGGGTTTGGATTTTGATCCCTGCAAAAGCACAATCCTCACATTTGCCTCCTCCTGTTAATTTTAGGGGTGAACTTGTAAGGTAGGGTAGATGGTTGGACTCGATGATCCCAAGGGTCTTTTCCAACCAGAGTGATTCTGTGAATTTCTCCTCCTCAGACTAATCTCTGCCATTCAGAAATCTCAGTCTCCTCGTGCATGTTCCCACTCACCTAAGGGATATCCACAAGGATAGCAGGGCAAGGGGTAAGGTGCTCAAGCTCTCAAGACAGGACTTCATGATGGGTGCCATGAAGTAACTCTAACCGCTCCAACCCACAAGCGCTGTGGTGTCTATCAAAGCTGCACCTGCAGAGCTTCTGCTGCTGGCTCCCTCATAAAATGGAAGAAAACTGAGTTTGCTGCCATCACTGGAAAGAAACTGGGTTTACCTCACTCTTACCTTGATGGGGACAAGGATGCCATGCCCAGGTGTGAGGACTACATGCTGCTCCACGCTTTCTTACTAGCTAGTTACTTCTTGCAGTCAGCTCAAGCTGCTAACAACCATAGGCAACTTCACCAACAACAGCTAGGGCTTGCCTGTGGTCTTTTGGCTGTGCCACTTTAGCAACAGGCAGTGGCTGGGGCACGGGTGGGATGGTGATCTCAGTGACCTTCACATGGCCATACTGGAGCCACCCCCAGGGCAGAAGCACCACTGCCTCTATGCCTTGGATGAGAACTCTGCTTTTCTCTTCATCTTTGCACATCATACAATTCTTGGATCAAGATCTTCTTACAGAGCTTCACCTCTTCCTCTGTGACTCTTAACTCATCATGACTTGGAAGGGCATTTTTCTAGGCTGTGTGTGCAGCCGGGGAAGTGGGAAAGCCCTGCTGGCTCGGGGTCTCCCTTCAACAAACCCTCCAAGTGGTCTAGAAGAGGAGGAAAAAAAAAGTAAGAGCATGGAGAATGATTAAGACTCCAAGCAGATGTTGTGCTGACACACCAGAACAAACAGCGAGCAACCCTAACGTGAGGTGAGCAGCATCTAGGAATCTGTGTAATTCTGCATGTGCAGAACCCAAAAACTCGGCACTCAGGGAAGAGACAAGGTGAGGACAGGAGTGATTCAGGAGCGCGGTTGTGCTCAATCGCACATCAGCCACCCCTGGGGAGGGAGACCTGGCAACTCAACTCAGGCACGAACCAAGGAGGAAGAAAAGATGGATAATAAGTGTTTCATCCCTACTAACTATTTTATTCTGACTGCTATTCATTCCAAAAATACAAGGTACTAATTAAAAGTGAGGGTTAATGCTTTGATGCCTTCTCTTCCCAGACTGCATATTCAAATTCCTCAACAAGACAATGCAGAAATGGGGAGTTAACGGGCCAAGGCAGATGACTTTGTGCAAGAGCAGGGAAGCCCCAGGGCGGGCAGCTGGGTGCTGGTCTGGGTCTCACTTCCCCAGGCATGCTGCAGCCAGCCTCCTCCTCATATATGGCAGGAGCAGCACAGGTGCAGCCCGACCAGCGGGCACCTGGCCTCTCCTCACACTGCCGACAGTCCTGCTGGTTCCAGACCTTCCTCACAATTATCCATTGGCTCTGAAGGAAAACACATTTAGCCTGGGGAAGAGAAGGCTCCAGAGAGACCTTGGTACAGCCCTCCAGTACTTAAGGGGCTGCTGTGACAGGACAAGGGATGATGGTTTTGAACCAAAAGAGGGAGATTCAGACCAGTCAGAATAAATATTACACTGAGAATGGTGAGACCCCCTGGCCCTGGTTGCCCAGTGTGGTGGTCAATGCCCCATCCCTGGTCAGGTTGGACCTTGGGGCTCTGAGCAACTCACTCTAATTGCAGATGTCCCTGCTCACTGCAGGACTAGATGAGCTTTGAAGGTCCCTTCCAACCCAAACCAGTCTGAGGCACATTCCACCTATCAACACATGTAAGTTATGCAGCAAAACCTGGAGAGAGACTGATGCCACTGTCACAGGTGAGATGTCACTACACAGGGAGGGAGACCAGCCCTGAGCACACAGCCTGGGAGAGGGATGAGGTCCCTGCCAGACCATGGCATGACCTCACCCCCATAACACGTGAATGCCGACACCACGCCAGAGGTGATATCAGTGAGGTGATAACACTCACTCGTAGGCTGTACCCGCCTGGCATGGCTAAAGCGAGGCTCTCTCAGGGCTCCTCCAGTTTCACTTCTTGCTAACATGCACCTGCACTCATTGCAGAAGCAGTAAAAGCACAAACTGCACATGAAGTTTTACTCAAAGCTCCAGTATAAGCCTGAGTGAGCCTCACGTGGCACTAACAACCACCCAGGGCAGCACCTGGGCTTGCAGGCAGTCAGACACAGCGCTGGTGGCTCTACACACGGTTGTCCCTCCTGGTCACCTTCAAATCAACATGGACATCCTGCATGACACTGAGGGAAGAGCGGCTATGGGTCAGGCCCTTTCTGGTGTAAATCTGCCTGGTGTTGCTGAGCTCTGGCCATCAATTTCCTCATGAACTCATGTTCTCGAATGCCAAAAATCAGTAAGCAGGCTGGGCACAGCTTTATCTGTGTTTTATGTGCAGCTGTATTTGCTTATCACACAGATAAGTTACTGTAAAATCAACAAGAAGCAACAGCAGCTGGTAACCTGGAGATCTCTCAGTGCCCTTATCGGAAATATACAGTCTCTGGGCCAGCTCATCACCTACTGCTCAGAGGGAAGAAGGAAACCCAAAGTTTGTTTGTGAGTACTGAACAACACAGGTTAGTTCAGTAGTCACACACTACAAGCTGTAGGACCTGGTACAGTTACATTAACAATTACAGCAAAACTCACACTTGCTTTAGCTTTAGGGGGTGGTCCCATCAGCAGACACCACTAGGAGCACATCCCAGGGCACTGAGCAAGGAGAACTCATCTGCTCAGAAGAACAGATCCACCCACAACACCTTCAGGTTTCATGCTGCAGTGAAGCTAAGAGCTACATCAAGGGGGTGGCCCTAACTCCCTGGGTCCCTCCTCTGATCTCTAAAGCTTCCAGTGAGGATGCTCAACTGGCAGAAAACACTTTTCCTGCTTAACTTAGTTTTCTGCTCATCTAGCTTCCACGTGGCCTCACCCCCTGGTCAGGAGGAGCCAGCTGAAAGCACAGGGAACATGATGGGAAGCACCCAGGGACACGCAGACAGATCTACTTAGCTGCAACGTGAACCAAACCCTCACTCTGTAGAGCTCCAAGCACACTGTCAAGCAGTCTGTGAAAGCAGTGTCAGCCTTCATCTGCAAAAAAGACCAGAGGAGATAAAGGCTTTCCAAGGAAGCAATTCTCATTTGATACGTGTCATGAAGTTGTGAGCACGCTTGAGTCACAGCACACGTGTGGACCATTGTAATGTGCTTGCAGAGCAATGTGTCCTCCTCCTCAATCTGCTGCAAGCATCCACCAGGCAGAGGTTGACACGCGGAGGTGATTCAACGCCGGTGAACAGAAACATTAAGACGTGCTGTTCTGAAAATGGGGGCTGTACCTGACACTACTTTTATTTAGTAAAGTTTTCTGCTCTATATCACCTCTCCAACACACCCACGGTGTTAAACCGAATCCCCATCCTACCCCGGACGACTCACTGCAATCAGACAGCACTTCCAACTCAGGTAGATGGCCACTTTTTTG
This sequence comes from Phoeniculus purpureus, assembly GCA_028565055.1. Lineage (NCBI taxonomy): Eukaryota > Metazoa > Chordata > Aves > Bucerotiformes > Phoeniculidae > Phoeniculus > Phoeniculus purpureus. The sequence continues at coordinate 15,537,065 of JAOXOE010000745.1, forward strand.
TGGACCTAAGAGCAATACTGGTTGAAAAGCTGAATATGATTTTTTTACCTGGCAGGGCATGATGCACAATGTTTTCCACCCGTTCCTTGTGCTTACAGCACAGAGGCAAGGAAAACAAACAACAAACCCACAAAGAAAGGGTGGGAGGTGGGGGACAACCTTCCCACCAGAACGTAAATATTTGTGCCTACCAAGAACAAAGTATTTCTATAAAGCTTTCAGTAAAGGACCACATTTTACTGGCCACATTTTACCCTAGACACAGGCACATAACTCCAGCTAAAGTTACTCAGAGCTGCCCAAGTTTCTGCAGAGGCCATCTCGAGCATCCTGTGCTCACGTTCAGAAGGGCTGCAGGCTCAGGAGCTGCAGCCAGACTTCCAGTTCTGATGACATCTGCCTGAAATCAGTGAAGGACTTCAGAGATGAGTCAAACCTGCAGGATTTACTGCAACAGTCGCTGCAAAAGAGGATGTGAGAACTGGCAAGTACGCTGTGTTTACTCACTGTGCCATCTAATTCTGGAAACTCGAGCTGCGATTCCGTTGGAGCACGACTCCGAGGGGCGGTGGGAAGATCCTGGCCGCGTTACAAAGCCACTCGGTGGGCTAAACCGGTGCTATCCACTTAAAGGGGCCACGGGCTGACAAAGGCAGAGGCCTTGCGGCTGCCAAGCCAAGTGTCCCCAAGGTAGACCCCGAACAGCACCTGCCTCTAGCCCAGGGGATGAGCTTCCGCAGGCGAAGCCTGGCAGGAGGAAAAGCGATGCTCTAAGAATCACGCACTGCTTCAGTTAATGACACAGATTCACACTGGGTGTTAGCCTGCTTCGCTAAAAAAAGCCAGCTTTATTTATTTATTTATTTCCTGGTGCAAACTGTCCTTTATAGAGACTATTAATATCCTTCCTCACTTCAGTTTAAGCTATACTTCGCTTCCTTGTTCTCCCACTGACTTAAAAGATAACTTGCAAAATGAGACCTGATTTCTCTCCATCTTTTGTCCTTGTCCCTTCCCTCCCGTTACCGCTTGGCCAGGTGGACTGTCTTCTAGGGGAACCCCTGCACGAAGCACGTGGTTTAGATTCGCTGCAATGTTCACATTTTAAAGCAGAGAATGAAAGATGATGCCTCGCTTACACTACACAAATACCCTTCGATTCTGGTCTCATATAATTAGGTCCATGTAGCACAAGCTAAGAACTTAGATAAAATGCCCTGCTGTAAACAGCCACCTCAAAGAGCTGCAAAGACGTTCCCCACCATCAGACACCAGTGAAGACAAACAGCAGCGCACGGCGGCTGCCAGGAGATTATGCTGAAACAAATGCATTTTTATTTTCCCCCTTTAAATTACAAAAGATTATCATTTCACTCAGCAATGCCCCTTATTAAATTGAAGCTCTCCCCATCAGAATTAAACACATCCTATCTACTCAAAATGAAGTGTATTATTTATCACTAATATTTAATGACAAAAACCTGATAACTTTCCCCGATTATACCACTGATTTCCTCCAGTCATGCATCATTGGCTCTGCTGGTCATTACCATCATCACAGTGCATAAACTCTGCCTTATGCAGCAAGTTTGATAACAGAGCCAGACGCCTATAGCTCCTATTTTTCAGCTTCTTCAAATTTACTAGTTTACCTCTCTACGAGAGTGTCTCTATCTAATGGCATCTATTATAACCCCTAGAAACCCTTTAGTTAATAAATTTTAATCTCCATGCAACACGCTTCTGCGCAATCAGAATCGCTCAGCAAGCACAAAGCACCCGCTGAAAAATCAGATCTCCACTGCAACCAGCCAAGGAGCCTTTTCTGGAAAGGCCAACACTCCAGCCCATCCGAAAAACAAATAGGAAATATCTAGTCTTCACAGAATCACAGAACATTAGGGATTGGAAGGGACCTCGAAAGATCATCTAGTCCAATCCTTCTTTCTCTCACTGTCTCACGCTAGGAATATACCGGATAGGCTTCAGATACTTCAGTTTAATCCACAGGTAATGTTCCATCTCAGCTTTTATGAAACAGCATTTTCTGAGTGCTGCTTTTTAAGCAGTGAAGGGGGAAAAAACAAATCTAAAGAAATTCAGCACAACGTCAGTTGAAACACACCAAGACGCGTTTCTGCCAACCTCAGTTAGATCCTGTAAGTGAAATGATGGATTAGAACGGTTTCCTGTACAAGACCACCTTTCCTTCAGAAAACTCCGACGGGTTAGCCAGAGAGTAACTTCAGAGTACTTGTGCAGACAGTAATTAAGCTGCACGCTGTGGACACTCCTCTCTCAGAGCCAAAGTGTGATGCCTCATGTAATTTATCACTGATAAACAACATCTTTACTTTTCTAAACGTAAAACGCTGGAGCCTTATGAACCCAATATATAAATTATCTGAGCATCAAGGCACAGGGTTATCATAGAACATTAGGGATTGGAAGTGACCTCAAAAGATCATCTAGTCCACTCCCCCCCGCCACAGCAGGATCTCCTAGATCCAGTCGTTGTCGTCTGGAGCTCACCATTTACTACAAGCTACTTGAGAGCCTCCTTCCCCCATTTAATTCAATGAGAACAGGATGAGGCCCCTGACACAACTCTGATTAAAATTAATAACCAAAGTTGCCAACACTTCATTATTGCTAAACTTACTGAGAGAAACCTCTCCTTTAAACCTGCTCAGGTAGACAGAGGCTATGGTGTTCTGCACAGACACCCAGACAGGTTCTTATTATAGGCTACATCCATGAATATTCAGAGAGTTTATTCTTGGTGCCAAAGTTAATTCTTTTTTTTTTCATTTTCTTTTTCAACTTAGTCTACCCTTTTTGGGTGATTTTTTTTTCCTAGTTCCTGTGATTTCAGAGGTATTTTTTGGGGCTTAGACCACATAACCAACGCAAAAATCAAGCTCTTTTATGTGTTATTCACCTATTGCTGAAATTCACCCAAGGAGGGAGGAGTAACTTACAGTTCACTGATCACCAGGGTTTGCATGACACTGCCTGCAGGAGCTCTGTCTGAGCAGCAGAGCAGTTATGAAAGCAGAAGGTATCAATGCTAACGCAATCGGTGCCGCTGTATTATGCGATGCGCCGTGCAGAATTCCTGTCACTCACTGAAAATTTGGGTTTGGGTCCAGTTTCACTATCGCTAACTGCGGTATTAGGAGTTGGGGCCAAGGTATGAGAAACGGCAGCGATGCGATGAGGTTGATGCCAAATTCTGCGATCTCTACTGAGGCGAAGAAAAGGATCAAGCCCTGGCAGACAGCGAACTGGGGAGCACAGGATGCAGAAGCGCTAACACAGATGCTTCCCCAGCCCCTGCACCTCTCGCTGTCCGGGGGCTTCAATCTGATCCTTCACAAATTAAACGGCAAAAAAAAAAAAGACATTGTCATTGTTCTCCTCTGCCCACCTGCTCCTCCATCTGCATGAGCACCCTCCACAAAATGCACTTTTGACCTTCCAGAGCATCAGCCAACGTCAAAAGCCTTGTCGGCCGCATCCTCCCCCGGACTTGGCCCTTCCCGGCTGATTCCGGCTTCAACATCCTCCAAACAGCTCAATGCCCAGAGCTGCTCCATGATACTCTACAGCCCCCTGCTTTCAGGGGGATTAGTGCTACAGGAGGGAAGGAGGATTCACACCACCAGTTACAGCGGAATTTGTCTTTCCAGCTGAAGTAGGAAACTTGGGAACCGGGCTGGGACTGCTGAGGGAGCGGCCTGACCAGCTCACACAAATTTGTCATGAGGATCACGGAAGATACAGGTCATGACTCACTGTCAGCAAGCTTCCCATTACAACATGAACACTATTATTAAACAAAATAATCATAAAAAGGCAAGCACCGAGACAAACACTCTGGGCAGGTTTTAACTCCTTGATCCCAAGCAGACTACTCAACCCATAGAATGGAGACAGGGCTTGCAACAGGCCTGGCCGACACAAAAGACAACCTTGCAACCCAAAGACTATTAGAACAGCTCATTTTAGCTGAAAAACACCCCTATACTCCTGCTCCCTGGGCACTGCCAGAAGTTTCTGGGGCTCACACGCACCTCCCAGCTCTCCAGCAGCGGAAAGGGCAAACCTGAACTTTGCATTCGCTGTGCGACACCGAGAAGATGCTCTTTAAAAAGCTGACATCGGTTCCTAAAGAAATACCAGTTAATTGCTTAATCCTTCTTAATGGAATGATTAACATCCTTTCAGCAAACAAGGCCGGGATGATTTAACGTTTTACTGCCATGTTTCATTATAGAACGGGTAAAATTAATACCACTCCCCTCTCATCTGCTGTGGCCGCTCACTGCTTTATCATCAGTTGTATTTTTCACTTCCAGAGCAGCCTCTGCACCCGGCCGACAAAAATCCAGCATCACTGTTATTCCGCTGTGAAGCCAAGGGCTGATCTCTAGATGGGGACAGACAGAAATGCAGGTGGACACGGCACCAGGGAAATCGAGGTACGAGGCAGCAGGGAGCGAGCCCCAGCACAAGGCTGGAACAACTTCATCAGCATCCCGGGAACAGCGCGGTGCTGCGGAAGAGGAGCAGCTGCTTCAAAGGCAACCAGGGAGGGATGTTTGAATCCCGGCTCAGACAGTCCCTGAAGCCCCGAGAAGCCTCAGCCGCCCTTTTTTGGCAAGAACAAAAGTCTTTTCAGGGCTGCACCGCTCGCTGCAGCCAAAGCCCGGCTCAGGCGTTAATTCTGCCGGCAAGTGTTTTGCAGGAAGGGGAGTTCGGCATCGATTTTTGTGATCAGATGTTTAGCGGCTGCTCTGAACGCACCAGCAATCCCCCTTCACCGTTTTATCTTCTTTTATCACAAGCTTTTTAATAGAGACATGACATTGTGCTTACTGCTGGGCTCTCTCTATTTATCTCTCTCTTAACAACACTTTGGCATCACGGGCTCCGCTATCTAAATCAGCAATAGTGCATGTCCGGTCACATAAAACCAGAGAGGGTTTCCCGAGATGCCTCGGGAAGTCTGACTACTCTGCTTTACTGATGTGTTAATATGCCCAATCTACTAATTAATGAACAAACAGCTTAGGCGAGGAGCTGGGGGAGGGACATCACCACCAAGACTGCGGAGAGCCCAAGGAAAGACACTTGACCCTAATTGTTAGCAACAAGATGACAAGACTGATCGGGAAGTACAGCTAAAACTCGGATCCAACATGAAAGGAAATGTCTGGCGAAGAGGGGAAAACTAACGATGCCGTTAGAGGCTCCAGCCAACCTGCCGAACTGTGCCACCTTCTGTCGGGCTGGCGGTGCTCAGCACCCGAGAGCCCAGCCAGGGGTCCCCAGCACCACACTCCCACCCCATCCTCCCTGCTGTGCCCAAATCCGCACCCTTCTCCTAAGATCCTGCAGGATGTACAAGGATGTAGAGCCCAGCCAAGGAGAGCTACAAGTTTGTCCCAACCCATGATGGGTCACGACTCATCCTGCACCTTCCCAGCAAAACCAGCAGCCTTTGGCCACATGCAGAATCCCAGGGGGTGGGCTTTAAGAAGGACCAGAGTTCAGTTTCAGCCAGATCCACTTCTATCTGGGGCAAAAAGTAGCCTGGACCACGCACCACAAAGATGAGCTGTGGCTGCACCAGTGAGAAGGGTCCTGCGCAGCTGGTGCAGAGGACCAGTGCTCCAGGACATGCTTCCACACATATCTCAAAAACACGGGGAAGAAAAAGGTCCTAAGGACTTTCTACCTGAGAAACCAATTACATCAACGATCACAACAGCACTAGAGATCCAGAAGCACCATACTCTGGGCCAGACACCCAGAGGAAAGCTGACTTACTCCACACTACGAACCATCACCCCAATGCACGAGGAGCCTGAGCGCTCAGCGCATCCCTGAATTAACAGCAGCGCTGAAGCAACTCAGGGAGGAAACAGGCGCTTCTCATAAAAACACAACAGTGACAAGTACTGTACAGAGAGAGACAATTAGCAGTGAACAACACACCGGAGATTCATCCGAACGCAACATTCAGGTATTTATTCCTGTTGCTTTCTGAGACCACTGCAACCAAATGGGAAAACTGGGAGGAAGAGAGCCCCACCATCAAGCTTCAGAATCGCACGCCCGGAGAAAAATGCAGCCTATCAGACTCGTGTAAATATTTTACGATACAAGTTCCATTTCGGTAGATCTGTCAAGATATTTACAGGGCTTGACAGTATTTGTGTCTTTAATTAAATTTTCACACACATACTTTAATGTAATTTGAATAGATTATTAGTTGTCAGAATCTAGTATAAATTTTGTTTACGATTTAGTTACTTTAAGTACTCACGTCGAGGAAACTCATTTAACCCCCTGACAGAGTAGCATTAAGTGTTGAGAGGAGACTTCTAAAGAGCTTCTGCTGCCCTTTGCACTCTAGCAATAACCTTAAATTACTACAACTTAATTGCAATTTCAAGGCACTAAAATGGAGATGCTTCAAAAACAGCCCTGGGAGGGTCAACGAGAGGAGAGAAATTATTTAGTCCTTCCTCAGGTACCAGATGCTTCTTGGAGAGTAAGTGATTCTGCCAACGCTCCTCTCTCTGCCCATTTTCCATGCAACAGGAGCTTTGTTCTCAGGACGGTGCCGAACAGAAAGAAAAAAGGGTTATCGGGATTATTCTGGATGCCCGCCACATCCAAACAGCCATTAGACACGAGCCTGTTCACTTGCATGCACGGAAGGCATTGGTGCCAGGAGAAAAGACAAAACCCTAGAGCATATTTGCAAAGAAGACTGCACGCGAACAGAGCCAGCAGCTCTTCTCACTTAGTAGCTCCAATGCTCCAGCAAGAAAAAAAGAGCACATGTTAAAACACTCCAGCCATCCCAACCGACAAATACCCCCTCTCCTAAAAACAGAACCTCTGATGCCCTCTCTACAGCCCAAAATGTAGTATTTATTTTTAAAATTAAAAGGCTACCGAGTTGCCACAATGAAGTTTTCTCCCCTAATGGCTGCATGACTTATTCCATCCTAGTTGCCCCCCACCACACACACACAGGCATCACCCTGTTACCTACGGAGGCTGCAATTCCCAAGGCACGGCGAGCTGCAGGAATCAAACGGTCCTTGGTGAGAGCAGCTGGCTGCGAGCAGCGTTTTTGCTGGTACAAAAGCAAGGAGCTCTAGCAGAGCGCAAGATCTTCCTCGTTTCTTATTGCAACGAGACATTTTACGAGGATATGGCCAAGAGAAAAACCCTCGGACTTAAACACTGCCCAGGCTCTCTACCCTGGCCGAGCACTTACGCATGTCCTCAACGGCGTGAAGTCGAGGACTCCGAGCCCGGCCGAACCTGTCTAAGCATTTCAGCAAAAAGTTTGGTTGCCAGGACCTCTAAGAACAGTCGCAAAGACGCTGCTGATCTCTAGCGCACGACGTTCTGAAATCCCACTGAGCCAATGCTTTCTGGCTCCCAGTGCACATCGTAACTGCTGAACCGCTCGCCAGATGTGAAAACATGCTACTATGAGGGGGAAGAAGGGGGGGTGGAAAGAAGAAGTTTCCGTGGTACCAGACAGTGACACTGACCAAGAGCCAAAGCCAAAGGCAGCAACAGCAGCAGAAGCCCTGGTCGACGCCGGCATGCTTGGGATCAGGCTTCCTGAACCTGCCTCTGGGGACATGTGGACCATGTCATTCCCACAAGCCGGTGGGGTGTACTTTTAGAGCAATGCACCATCAGCATCCCTGATCACCCCCTGGTCTTTGCCTCCAGCTGTCAGCCCAGCTGAGACTCGCAGAGAAAAGCTCCGGGAAGCAACTTGATAGCAAGGCTCTTGCGAGGAATAATCACAACACTCTGTTTCATTCCAGCCTAAGCTTAAACACCAACAGCAAACCAACCTATGGTGCTCCTGAGCTGTCTGACTCCTGGAGGGCCTGATCCTGCCTCCACCGAGGTGGGGACCCCCCCCCCCGCCCCAGCAAAGCTCCC
>JAOXOE010000745.1:15558006-15583280 GCA_028565055.1 Phoeniculus purpureus
TTGCCCCTTGTCCTGTCACTAGATGACATTGAGCAGAGCCTGGCTCCATCCTCCTGACACCCACCCTTCACATATTTGTCAACATTAGTGAGGTCACCCCTCAGTCTCCTCCAACCTAAAGAGACCCTTCCTCTAGGTCATCCTGTTAAGGATTTTACATGAGTTGCAGAAGAGCTTTCACTACTGAAGAAGAGTAGAACCCATTTCAGCAGTTGCATCCCACGATTTTTTCCCACCACCCTTGATCCCATCTTTTTCAGGCTTCCGAGGGAAATTTGTTGCAGCACCAAACCTGCAGCTGTCTCCCACGAGCTGCTTCTATGTGACGCACAGCAATGCCCCGTAAGCCTCTCCCTTGGCATCACCAGAGTTAATTTTGGTCCTAGCAATGCCACTGAGCAAACAAACTTCAAAGGAGAAAACAATGCCAGAGCCAGGGAGACGCGCCTGGAGGGGAGAGAACTGGAATAATAGAACTCACGGCATCACCCTGGTGCCAGCAGCCCTGAACATTCCGTGCCTCTAATTTCTGCACTTTCTGGGAATGGCTCCCTAAGACACTGATTCATTTGGGCAATTAAAGGCACAGGGAAGGGTTAAATCAGTGCTGCCACCCCCCACCCCCAGTCTATTCACAGCAGAAGGAAATCTGTCTCTCTCCCACCCCTCAGCATCCTGTCTCTGCTGCCTTAGAAAACACACAAATCCCTTACAGCTTCCTGAGGGGCAGAGATCTCAGCCGCTCCCAGCCACCCTCTGCCCTGGGGGACCCTGTGGCATCCTGGTTTCCCCATGGCCAAGCCCCTTTCCTGGGGGGCTCTGTGCCCGAGGTCACAGCAACTCCTTCCCTCCCAACTGGTCTGACCAGAGGTGCTGCTGGAGCAGCACCAGCTCTGTCTCCTGGTATTACCTCAGCAGTTGCTCATTCTGGCCAGGTGCTAAAGCTTGACCTTGGATGCAGCTAGTACCCCACGGCTAGCACAACTCTGCCTTGATCGTGGGCTAGATTACTCCTAAGTGGCTTCTCTCCTCTTGTCCTCCTTCCCAGGTCTACCTCATAGAATGGTCTGGGTTAGAAGGGACCTCGGACATCATCTAGTTCCAACCCCCTGCCATGGGCAGCCACACCTCCCACCAGACCAGGTTGCCCAGAGCCCCATCCAGCCTGTCCTGGAACACTTCCAGGGGTGGAACAGCCACAACCTCCTTGGCCATTTTCCTTTCTCTTTACAGTTGATGTTTTACAGCTGAAAGGGACTGTGAATTGCTTCAGGGTCGCCCCGAGCTCATGCAAATGTGTCCACATCCCATTGATGCCTACTCTGTAATTACAGGAAGCTGAGACACTCTCATGGTAATCAGCCACTGGATCCCACAGGCAAGTTTCAGATGGGGACCCCACAGGCAAGTTTCTGTGTTAAACCAAGTCACCCCAAGCCTCTGGAAGTACCTTGTAGGTGTCTTAGGTGTCATTGCTTTCCATACATGGCCCTTGGGTACTGCCAAGCAAACTTCTGCACTGGGCAGAAAGACCAGCTCCAGAGCCACAGGTCCTTACCCTCTTCCCTTCCAACAGGTTCAGGGGATGGGTGAACAATCCATCTCCCCAGGAGATAAATAGGGTGGGTTCTACGAGGACAAACCCTCCTTTGGCACCAGAGGAGGCATCCCACCCACCCACTACAACTGTGTGGCACCACACAGCAAGGTGCTCAGCATCTGCTCAGCAGCATCACGCCGGAGCTGTGCCCGTGCTAATAAGTGCAGTGTGAGGCACGAAATGGCTGTGGCTACCTGCAGCCCATGAGCTGAGCACGCTGTTGTCAGCTCTAGGGCCTCGGACCCACGCGCCATATGTTACTCACACAGAGGCATGCCCTGAGAACGCTTCCAAAGGGCAGGGACTGCACACTGTGCATCCACGTGGGGAACCTGTGCAACAGAACTAGGGCACTGCAAATTCACACCCTGGGTCTCTGTGCTCCGACTTGTCCGCGGAGACAAGCCCCGCACGGGGCTCCTTCCAACGCTCCTGGTCACGGGGGAGCGGCACCGAGAGTTACGGCATTGCCAAATCTCCACAGTCTAAATCGTGAGTCAGACTTTCCAAAAATTATCTAACTGGTTTTAAAAAATAACAAGGAAATGAAAAAAAGAAAATTAACGAATCCTGGGTTTTGGGGGTTTTTCTTTTCAGCTTTCAGATGACACCCAGAAGCTTCTACACAGCTCTCGGGGCAAGAGAGAAGCGAACGCGGGACAGAAAGCAGCAGCAGAGATTGTCATGCATTCTCCTGATTCCAGAAGCTGGAGCTTTAAAGGCGGGGTGGCGGAGCGGATGAGAATCCCAAACCCAGCAAAAGGTTTATGACACAACTAGCAGCAGCAGCAAAAGGTCACGATCTCTGTGACAAACCTCCACTAAACCACTGGGAGAAAAGGTGGTGAAACATTCCAGCATCATTTTGGCTGCCAAAACAACAGCGACGGTTGTGCACAATTTCGACACAAGGCAAACAAAAAAAGCCAAACCCCAAAACGAAATTAATGAGATTTGTTCCGCTTTCACAAGCTCAGACCCAAACAGATGTTGACAAAAAGACGTCGCCCATAGTTCTTGCTGCGGTTAGCAGCGACGCATCTCCCATTCATTATGTCATCCCCTCGGCTCTGGCTTCTCCCTCGCTCACACAGAGCCGCCAGTGTCTTTGCACACTGGGTGTTCTTTCACGTCTCTTACCGACACAATGGGTTTAATTTCAGTCTCTTATCCGCCACGTTAACGCTGGCGATTAATTATTCGCATTTGTTCTGCAGGAACACACCTGGACTGGGTACTTCCCCGAGAGAAAGGTGTGTTTTGGAGACATCAAAAAGCCCCGCTCCTCAGGAACACCTGCACTTTTCAGTAGGATTCTGTGGTCTACAAGCACCAAAGGGCTCAGCTGGCTCCATGTTCCACTTTCTGTCCTCCTCCAGTGCTGAAACAACCCTTAATTCTATTTACTCTAGATTAGACTTGTAGGACCCAACCTATCCAAGAGGTGGTCTCCTGGAAAACGGCTTCAGAAGCCGATCCCGTGTCCAAATTGGAGATGACGCCGACACAGGTTTCATCTCAAGGCAATCCAGATGTTCAATAAAGTGATTAGGAAGTGGTGTGTATCAAATAGAAGATACTCTGCATTAAACTAATGCATTTATTTGCTTTGAATGGTTTTCCAGTTCAGGGCAGCACTTTGCCTGTCACAAGTAAAGTGCTTTGACAGAACCCATGGACATTTCTGCTGCTTAAACTGAGCCAGCAAACAGAATGGCCAGCAACTCCCAAGTCACAGAAGAGTCCAAAGAAGTACTATCACGCTGATATATTTATTTCCTGGTCAACTAAATGCATGAGTTCAGGACCCATTTGTCAGCCTCCTGCTTATCCACAGCCCTTTGAAAGGAAGCAAATAAACATAACTACGTTATGGTAGGGTCATTGAGTTTTCACCCTATTACTGGCTAGCAGGTGTCCAGAGCATCACTGAAACCAGGTGACACAGCTCTTTGCTTTGAAAAACAAAGACCAAGGGCTTGTCCTGGGTGTTTGTGGTGCTGCACCTCTGCCCAGAGAGACCTTGCCTGTTCCAGTACCGTCTCCAAGCCAAGTGTCCATACTTGAGGCACTGGGCTCTGGTACATATGGCCAGGTCTTATATAACTGTGGCAAGGTAGATGGAGACCTGTCCCAGGCTAGAAAGAGGTGCTAAAGCCTTGTCTCAAACCAGCGTAGCATGCAAATGACTCCTGCCTCTCCTGTAGTGACCTACTGGTGGTTTGTCACTCCCCTCAAGGAGGAGGAATGAGGGTGAAGAACAGCTGAGAAAGTTAAACGTGTGGATTCCCTGGTTTACTGCCCTATTTAGTAATCTGAGAGAAAGGGTAGCCCCCTTCTCCTTTCTTCTTGGAGGATCTATCATAGATCTATGATTCTGATTACTTCCTCCTTGCTGGAAGGACTTTGGTGGCTGTGCTGACCATTACCCCAGCTGCTTTGGATTTTCAGGGACAGCTACAGAAGCAAAAGGATCTCCAGGCATCACAAAGCCACTAAATCCAGGGGCATCACATCTTCTGCTAATGGAAAACACTGTAGTTCCACCCAGCTCAAAAAAGGCATCCCAGCAGCACCCACAGCCACAGGCAGGTTTCCTCTGCACCATCAGACTCCCTTCGGACTCTGGATCTACAGCTCTTGTTCCTCACTTGAGTCAGACTCTGGATCTATAGCTCCTTTCCCTCACTCAAGTCGGACTCTGGATCTACAGCTCTTGTTCCTCACTGGAGTCTGTCCTTGCACATTCTGCTCCTGAGCAGGGAGGGGACAACTCAGGAGCACATGGTGGGGTGGGAAATCCAGATAAGAGAATAAGAGAATGCAGCTGGGCTGTAATTTGTAGTTTCACAGTCCTCTCTGGATAAGCCCCAACACAATACATCCATTTGCCTGCAAATTGAGAATTGTGTTAAACCCACGGTAGCTCTGCTGTAACAATATCTTCACGCTGAGCAACTTGAAGACTGCTGAGAAATACAGCACTTAAGCAGAACAAAAAACCCCCAGCTAATTCCCAGCAGCACCTTCCACCCCCATGTTTTTATTGAGTTTTAGTAGAAAAGAATTAAAAAGTAGTGAGGGTCTGCAGACCAGACCAGGTGCTGTCTGCAGTAATTTGGGGTGTACGTTACTTGCAGCTGATACTCCCGGGAAATATCAGCCCAGCGTTCCTCCACAGTTTGGGACTTAGGGAGTGAGTTTTGTAGATGCATCTTGACTCCCTGGACCTGAGGCTCTCAATTTCCACTTCCATGGGCACATAGGAAAGGGAGGAACAGCTCTGAGGATGTGTGTGTTGGCAAGAGGGTCTCCCACAGATGACAGAAGAACATGTAGAATAACAGCAGCTCTGCTGTTGCCCCTTCCAGAGCTCTCATGAGCTCAATGTGGCTTTTCACCAGCTGGAGTGGCCAGCAGAATGTGGCCACCACGATACCAGATCCGTGTTGGCCACGCAAAAACAAATACCAGAAACTGATTGAAGTAGCTCTAAAATTTCATATTATCACAGAACCACAGCACATTAGGGATTGGAAGGGACCTCGAAAGATCATCCAGTCCAACCCCCCCCGCCACAGCAGGATCACGTAGATCATGTCACACAGGAACATATCCAGGTGGGTTTTAAACTTCTCCAAAGAAGGAGACTCCACAACCCCTCTGGGCTGCCCTTTCCAGTGCTCTGTCACCCTCACTGGAACCTCCTCTGCTCCAGGTCACACCCAATTAGTGCCTATAGGAGCTAGAACCCACATCTTCCCACACATCTGGACTGGGGAAAAGTCTTTTCAAGAGGGTTTGTACAGATAGACAAGGAGCAGGGCTTCAAGCTGGGCAAGGAGAGATTTAGGCTGGATATTAGAAAAAAGTTCTTCAATGTGAGGGTGGTTGATGGCTGGAATGGGCTGCCCAGGGAGGTGGTGGGGGCTGCATCCCTGGAGTCATTTAAAGTCATGCTTGATGAGGCTCTGAGCATCCTGATCTAGGTGGAGTTGTCCCTGTGTAGGGAAGTTGGACTAGATGACCTCTAGAGGTCCCCTCCAGCCTAGAACATTCTATGATCAGGGGATGCTGGACCCCTCACTTGTAGCTGATTACCATTTGTCATCAGGTCATACCAAAAAGTATGATGCTTCCAGCTTTTATCACATCACCAAGGGATTTTAATTCTCAAAAACAGAGGTCAGAGTAGATGATCCTAAGGCCCCTTCCAACTTTGGCTGTTCTATGATTCTATGAAAATACCTGACTTTGTAGTTGTCATTTCACTGGGTCACCCAGAATGCAAAATGAAAAGCTGTATTTACGAAGACACTGCTGGAACATGCTTCCAACTTCTAGCTTATTTCTGATGGATGTTTTTAGCAGCAACATGTAAACTCAAACACCTAAAGCCTTCCCCTGCACCAGAGGTTACAAGCTGGAGCCACTTCTCCTAAGAACCTGTAGGACCAGCAAACACTTTCCATGAGGGGTACTAATAAGCAAAAGAACCACCTATGAGCAACAGGGACAAGACACAACTGTAAAGGAAGAAGGGCTCATCAACATGACCCTACTGAACAAAGCACAGCTGAACACCCCATCCAGGTGCCTTCAGCAGCCATCCCATGCGCCTCACCATTGTGGAAAGAAAGACTCCCTCTGCTAGCCACCAGCCTCTGATAGCCATGGAGCAAATCTCCAGGGTCCTGTACCACCACTGCTGTACTCACATCTCCCAGAGAGGTCTTACAGTCTTCTCTAGTAGTAGCAGCACCACCAACACCGAACCAAACAAGATGCATCACCACAGAACTCACCAAGTTGCACCACTAACCCCTGTGGCCTCCCAGGGCACACAGATCACTCCTAGCTCTACCAAATCCACTTCTCCCCCAGTATTTTAGAGCAACCACCTCCCAGCAGCCAGTAAGCTCCACTGAGCAGAGTCCAAGGAGAAGACCTACCTCCACGCAGCAACACAGGAGCTTCCCTTCTGCAGGTTCAGCCCAATGAGCCTTGATGCTTGACAGGAAGAAAGCTGAGAAATACAGGACCTCCTTCTCAGTTCTCAGGAGGCATGCTCTTTCCCCTTCTAAATCACCTCCTGGGATAGGAGCATACCTTCCTCTTACAGCCTTGGAGAGCTCTGGGAAAGCAGCTTGTGCAGATGAAGCAGGTCAGGCCCGTTCCCTGGTTGTCTGCTCACAGATGTGGGTGGTTTGCTCTCCTGAGCAGGAGCTGGAGCTTGCAGAAACACTGTGTGAACCATCTCCCTACTGGGGTGGGATGGCTGGCAGCAACACACAGACCTCAGTCCCAGGGTGTCTGGACTGACACCTTCCAGTGAAAGGCGCTGCACCCTTGAAGTTACAGTTTACGTGACACAGACAGAGGGTCAAAATTAGGACAAAAGCAGGTCAGACACCTGGTTTTCAAAAAATACAGCGAAAATAAGCTATTAGCAAGGATTAACAGGAGCATCCTCCCCACAGCAAGCCCTACAAGCTGCGGCAGACAACTGCAGTCATTTCTTTCGGGCATCACTTTATATCCACCCCACGAGAGCAAATCATGGGGTGGGAGATGGAAATCAAGAAGGAAAAACATATATGTTTCTGATTATTCAGCCCTAATGTTGTGTTCTGTCGTTATAGCAGATTGCTTAATTGTGCTGCTGATTACTTCTCCTGACTTCTTCCTACAGCTGTAGGTCTTGCAGCGCCGTGGAAACACTAATTAGCAGGAGGAATGTTGCTTTTATATATATATATATTTTTTTTTTACAATACATACGTGTGAGAAAAGAAGCCAAGCCCTGAAATCCTGAGCACTGACTTACTTAATCCCTCTGTCTTGTTTATTTAACCCATTTCACTCCC
The DNA here is from genome assembly GCA_028565055.1 of Phoeniculus purpureus. Taxonomy (NCBI): domain Eukaryota; kingdom Metazoa; phylum Chordata; class Aves; order Bucerotiformes; family Phoeniculidae; genus Phoeniculus; species Phoeniculus purpureus. The sequence continues at coordinate 15,565,474 of JAOXOE010000745.1, forward strand.
TATTCATCAGTCCCTCCTGGAAACTGCACCCAGGCAAAGGTGGGGAGGTCGCAGGTGGACGCAGCCCATTGCCAAAGACAGTGATAATCACAGGCAGCGGGTGAGTTCAGTCCTTCCCACCCCACAGAGTTCACCTTGTAGATGAATATAGATTCGAGTGCCTTTGCCACCGTGCAGGCTAGTTTTTGCCTGCGTTTGCTACTCAGAATTATCTATAGGCTTTGCAATATGCAAAATAAGCTGCTGGTACAGGAACATCTGCGCGATGCTGTAATCTTACCGCACACTTAGACTCCACATCCTTAATGATCCGTCACAGGGAATGATTGGATGCTGTTTAACTCTTGTTTCGCTAAGCCGGGGTGTGTGCCTGCCACACAACCACTCGCTGAGGAGAAGGGCTGCTGCTTCTGTGTGAGTTAATGCTGTGACGGTTTAAATGTTGGGGGTTTTTTTCATGTCCTGAGGTGCAAACTACCAGTTCAGCCAACCTACCTCTTTCTCCTCTTCATCTTTGACCTTCCAGTCCCTGAAAGGGGTCTGTTAGAAGGCTGTGGCAGAGAATGACAGGCTAAGGGGTCACAGTTTTAAGCTGGAAGAGGGTAGATTTAGGCTGGACAGGAGGAAAAAGTTCCTTAATCTGAGGGTGGGGAATCCCTAGAACAGGCTGCCCAGAGAGGTGGTGGAGGCTCCATCCCTGGAGCCATTCAAGGTCAGGCTGGATGGGTCTGTGGTGAGTGACAGCCCGGCTTGCTGCAGGGGGGGTTGGACTGGATGACATTTGGTCCCTTCCAACCCAGTACATTCTATGATTGTGTGATTCCCTCCAGCAGACGTGATGGAGAGTGCAGTAGCTCTTCACTGAAAAGCTTGTATAGAGTAGAAGTTACTTCACAGAATCACTCTGGTTGGAAAAGACCCCCGGGATCATCGAGTCCAACCATCTCCCCTTCCTTACAAGTTCACTCCTAAACCAGATTCCCTCAACACCTTGTCCACATGAACTTTAAACACATCAAGGGGTGGCGACTCAACCACCACCCTGGGAAGCCCATTCCAGTGCCTGACCACCCCACAAGGGATTGGAGGGAGTCCCAGCCTTACACTCCCATAAACCCACTAGTATGGGACTGTTGGGATTAGCAGCAAATGTGAGGGGGATGAGCAGCACGTGGATGCTGTTTGTAGGATTTACCTTTCTCTCGAGTGTTGATCTGATGTACTGCAGCCCGTTTTCTGTTTCTCTTGCACTTTTAACCCTGGACTGAGCCGGTCCCTCTGCTGTGACCTGGGGCCAGCCAGCTCTGTTTCATCAGCATTTCAAACCTTCACCAACACAGGAGGTTTTTGCTCTGGGTGCTTGAAACTACAGCTACTCTGTCAGCTCAGTTTGGGTTTGACTCCCCAGGAGCTTGCACAGCCCACGCTCAGCCACCTCGCTTCCCAGGAAAGGAAACTCAGGTGGGATGAGAAACCTCTTTGGATGCCTTCACTGCCCCGCAAGGCAGTGGCTGACTCATGGGTGATGCTGTGGGAGCTGCCTTTCCCAGACAGCCCGACCCAAGAGGAAAGCGAATGCTGGCTGTTTTGGTTCACCAGCAGCACCAAAAACTCAAGACAAAGCAAATCGATAGCTGAAGCTGTTTCACAGCCCCAAACCCGGTGTGAGGAGTGCAGCTCGGCTTGGCTGAGAAACTGCAGTGGGTGAGAATCATCGACTCATTAAGGTTGGAAAAGATCTACAAGATCATTCACTCCAATGACCAACCCAACCCCACCCTGCCCTCTAGACCATGTCCCCCAGGGCCATGTTTTTAAACACCTCCACCACCTCTCAAAGTGCCCAAAACTCTCTGAAGTGGGGGTTGACCATCTGAAAGCTGAGAAAAAGGAAAGCAGCAGTCTAGCTGCAGTCAAGGGCAGCTCATTATGTCCCATTTGTAAGCACAAAGCCAACTTTAGGGCTTAGAGCCAGTGCTGGAGGAGCAGAGGCTGTGCACTGACCCCAGTCTCCTGGCAGCAACGCTTCATGCACATCCACAAAATCTGCTGGCATCTTCCCGCATGTGGTTCTACACCGAGATATTGCTCCTGGACCTGCTAAAATGCCTTGAACAAACAGTGCTGCACACCAGGACAAGACTTCAGGATGCATCCCACTGCCCGCAGCCGGCTGTGCCGCTGGCACGGTGCATGAGCAGAAACCTTGGCATCTCCTGGGCTTCCCACACGCTCTTAGAAGGACCAGACAGCACGTGCACGGGCGGCCCGGTGATGCTGGAGGCACTGGACTTGCTCCGAGCCTGCCACAGAAGAGCTTGTGCATGCTTAGTGGGCGAGGTCAGTGTCTGTGGACATCTGGCGGCTCCAATGGGCTCCAATGGGCTGCCAGATGTTGGGAAATCAGAGGCAAATGAACAAACCCTCTAAATCTGCCTGTACACAACGTTTAGGTGGAAAAATCTCTGTGGGAACCTGCACGTCGAGTAACCCTCCACTCTGCAGCTTTGCTTTAGCCAGGACTGAAATTCAACCAGGTCTGGGACAGGCTTGGACATCTGCAGTGCCAGGAGCTGGGCTGGGCTCTGGTGGAAAACAGCAGCCACGAGAGCTGAACTTTAGGGACTCACAAACCGTTGCTTTTGCTGTACAGACCTCAGCAGCCCTCCTGCCATTCACTTCTGGCCCTGCTGCTGGAGCAAAGTGAGCCCAGTAGTGCCTGGCACCAGTGCTGTACCTCTCACTGGAAGTTGGAAACGCTCCCACTGAGTCCTGACTCAGAGCTTGGGCTTGTCTGGGACCTGGGTTTTTGAAGAAGCTGCACATCCAGGACAAGCAGCACCTGAGATATCCCTCTGCCTCACAGCTGAGGAAGATGAGGTGCCCCATAAGGGTTTTGTGGAGCTTTATCCACGGTCAGGCTCACTGAGGTGTTCTCACAGAACAACTAAATCCCATGGGTTTCCCTGGGTCTCTGTTCATAGGGAGCAGTCCCTACCCAAAAACTCTTGGGGGTGAGGAGCAGCAACACCAGGTTTTCCATGTTCCTGTGCGACTAGGTCTAGGTGATCCTGCTCTGGCAGGGGGATTGGACTAGATGATCTTTCGAGGTCTCTTCCAATCCCTAATGATTCTATGACATTTGTAAAATCCATGTGCACATACAGCTGCTTATGATTAAAAACCAACAGCAGGTACTTGCCCTCTAGGAGAAAAGTCACTTCATCTGCCTGTTCTTAGTAAGCACAGGAAGATGTTTCCTGGTCACCACGTTAGGATGGAATGATGCTTGGCTATGGTAACCTGGAGTGCACAGCAGGGAATAAGGTAGTTTCCCCATCTTTCTGATTATATGTAAAATATCTATAAGAGCTTTTTGCGGGTTTGACTGCAGCAAACTTGGGATGTTTCCCAATCCGCTCCTCTCCCAGGATGAGTTTTCTGGATCAGCTAGTGAGCCCCAGTGGAACACATGGCATTAAATAGCTGTTGCTCTAACATGTTAGACAACCTAGAGAGAGGAGGTCATGCTCTTCTGACCCACGCATCGTGCCTTCAGGGTTGGTCAGCCTGAAGAGAAGGCTCCAGGAGAACCTAATAGCAACCTTCCAATATCTGAAAGGGGCCTGTCAGAAGGCTGGGGATGACTGTCCATAAGGACAGGGAATGATAGGACAAGGGGTCATTGGTTTAGGCTGGAAAAGGGGAGATTTAGAGTCATAAGATCATAGAATCACTAGGGATTGGAAGGGACCTTGAGACCTTGAAAGATCATCTAGTCCAGTCCCTCTGCCACAGCAGGATCACCTAGACCAAGTCACACAGGAACACACCCAGGCAGGTCTTAAACACCTCCAGTGAAGAAGACTCCACAACCCCCCTGGGCAGCCTGTTGGGTCAGACATCAGGAACAAGTTCTTCAATCTAAGGGTAGTGGATCCCTGGAACAGGTTGCCCAGAGAGGTGGTAGAAGCCCCATCCTTGGAGCTATTCAAGGTCAGGCTGGATGGGGCTCTGGGCAATCTGTTCTGGTTAGAAGTGTCCCTGCTTGTTGCAGCGGGGTTGGACAGGATGGCCTTTGGAGGTCCCTTCCAACGCTACGACTCTATAATACCTGCTAATGTCACGCAACAAGAAGTGAGATGGTTCTACAGCACCACATTGTCTCAGTGACACATCCAAACATAAATCACCACTTTCCTGCCCTGGCACTGTCCTACTGCCAACCTTCCCATTTGATTAAGGCGATGACATGTTGGCCAAGAATGGCCTCATCCACCCTCTAAATGGCAGCACACGGAAGTCACTTTGCTATTCAAACCTGTGCTCTTTAATGGCGGTGATGCTGCAAAGTACTTGACAATGATGTTGGCTGCTGCGATCTGCAGAGCTCGATCTATGAGGGACACGACAGTTAATTACCCTCCACTTTCTGATTGTCCCTGGCAATCAGCCCAGATCAATACATTCAATCTCAATTGATAGCAGGCATCAAACCCAAATGAACAGGTCTCATTGTTTTGGAAGCTCTATCCCATTGTGTGGGTGGGCACCAACATTCATTTAATCATTCATTTATTTAACCATTCATCCCACTTCCATTTGGTCCAGCCTGGCTGGGGAATGTCCTCTCCAGATGGCTTCAGCACATCTGAGCTCCTGGCCACCAGCACAAGGGAGCAGCACAGCCCCAGTTCATTGCCCTGGAGCACCTTTGGTGCAGAATTATCTACTGGATTTGGGCTGGAAAATAAGGAAATAAGGAAAACAACAAGGATTAGGACATTACAGCAGTGCAAAAGTCCTTCCATGTGAACTCACCGAGTCCTCACCTTCATGGGAGGGCGGGCAGCAGAGGGTTGTTCCTGCCTTTGTTTGAGGAGACTTAGCAAAGCCTCCAACTATTTGAAGCAGTGCTGTGCCAGGAGCTCCTTCAGACTTTCCTTTAAAGATGCCAGTTCGCACAGGCTTTTGTAATTGAGGAGGATCATTTACGTTCGTGATGGTTTAAACAAAAAACCATACCAGTTCACGCGGGTGTGATGAGACAGGGCCCTGCTGTGGCGGCAGGGGCTGAGTCGGGTGGAAACGGTTTGGAGCAGGAAAGAACTTCTTCGTGTTCCCACCCTCCCATCCAGAAGCCTTGTGAGCTTCAATTTTGGGGTCCCTTGCGCATCCCTGCAACCAAGGGTTGTGTGGTATCTCCCTGCCATTGGCACCTGTGGGTGTCTGGGCATGCCAGACCTCTTGCTGGTCCTTCAACACCACGCAAAGGGGTGTATGGTCCTCCGTGGGATGACCAGAGCAGCCAGGAATCCCCACACTGGCTTTCAGGACACTGCTGCCAGGTACGTGCAGGCAGCTTGCCTGTGAAGCAAAGGTCTCCTGCACGCAGCAGCAGCTCCCTGCAGGCAAATCCCAACCCCACAACTTACTACCATACTGCTGCCAGCTCCCACAGGCTCCACGGCTTCTCTAAAGCACCATGTGCTGGGTCAGACAGCTAAAGCTCTCAGCATCCCCTTTAAGAGACTTGGGGAGGGGGTGTCTGCTGCATCCTTGGAGTCATGTAGAAAAAGCTGGTAAAAATGAACTCAGGATGTACTTGGCTAACTCCCCCCTGATAAATTATTTACTATTGGGGTCGGCTTTAACAGCCTCAAGCCTGGAGTTGGTGACACCCTCAGCTCCCTGCAGCACTAGATAGCCCCAAAAGACATCCCAGCAAACACTGTGAGCCCAGCCCGGGAACACGGTGGGCTGCTTGTATGGAAAGGAGGGAGAAACATCCCATTAATCCAGTCTCCAGAGGGGCTGAGCATGGGATTGAGATAAGGAGACTGACAGAATTGTGTGATGCTGCTCACAGCCATTCAGGTAGGATATGCTCCCCATGCACCTCTGCCTTATCCCACTCTCCTCCTTACAGTCATTAAAGAAAACTACCCAGGCTCTTCTCAATGTTGTCTAGTGATAGGACAAGGGGCAATGGGTGTGAGCTGGAACAGAGGAGGTTCCATGTAAATATCAGAAGGACCTTCTTCACAGTGAGGGTGACGGAGCACTGGAACAGGCTGCCCAGGGGAGTTGTGGAGTCTCCTTCTCTGGAGACCTTTAAAACCCACCTGGATGTGTTCCTGTGTTCCTGTGTGACTGGATCTAGGTAATCCTACTGTAGCAGGGGGATTGGACTAGATGATCTTTTGAGGTCCCTTCCAATGCCTAATAGTTTGTGAGTCTGTGATACTTGCACAGAACCCAAGTACCTGCTTTCCTGAAGCAGAAGGGTTGAGCTTTAAATTGCAAAACTTCCTTCTGAAATGCTATTTTATAATGTCTGCTATGACTGCCTTTTTTTTAAGCAGTCATATATAAACCAGAATATAGTGTACTTCGAGAATACAGCGAGAATACAGCGTTAATTATCTTTTTTGCACATTTTCTTTGTAGGTATATGATGCTGATCGATGGCAAGAATGAAGTTTACATGATCGATAGAGACAATTCCATTTTTCACGTATCTAATCTGGAGTTTCCGTTTCGTAAAGATCTTCGCACACATCTAACAAATACTCTTCTGGATGGGGTGAGTAGTGTGTTGTATTATTGCTGTAACAATTCTAGTGCTGTTTGGTTCACTCACAGCTGAATTTTTAATCTGGAATCAGTTAATAGCGGGATTTCAAGAAGACTACAGATTCAGTCATTGGCTGAATGAGGCAATGACAGTTCATAAGTAATTTCTTCTTTACAGAGTGGCAGTGATGACTGCTGTGGGGGGAGCTGTTTGTCTTTGAAACAAACCGTGGTATTGAGATTATATTCGCTGAATATCAGGAAAACCTTGAATCTAAAGAAATTGCAGAACTAAATCTCTTGCTGTAGCTTTATGTTTTGGTACAGTACACAGGATCCATTTGGGTCCAGTTAATGAAAATACTTGTAAAATTTGATAACATTTTCCATTGCATTTTGATAGATTTTTGCAAATTTGTCTTTGCCTCTGTGCCCTTTATTTTCAGCTGATCTGAGCTACTGACTGATTTAGAAATGGCTTAATTGTATTTGTTTAAGGCTTTAGAAATTCTGTGTTGTCATGCCAATTTCAGTTATCCAGACTTATTACTGGGCATTGTACACTAGTTGTAAAACAAGTTGTCAGATATCTCTATCTGTTGCTTGAAGGCCAGCCTGTGTTCCTGATAAACCTTTTGGAGCAGTAGCCACAAGATGAGACGTTTCCTTTCTTGACCTTCACAGTATCACAGACCTTCCTATTTTGCCTAAGCAGAGTGACTTCATTACCTCTGATACTAAATACCCATCAATGTAGACGGATGCAGTTTACTTTGATATTTCAGTAGCACTGGAGACTCCGTAGCTGTCAGTCTTGCTGAAGTACTGAATATCTGACATCCTCTTCCATATTGGTCTCCTGAAGCACCTTTCAGATATGGGAGACCGTAGTGTCTTTGTTTATTTCCTTTCCTTTTCTCAGGCCTTTGCTGTCAGAAGTCTCTCCGAAATGTCACTTCTGTGAATAATCTGTCTTCCTGAGCACACATTTACATGGGAAACACGAATAAATTGAATCTGAGAGGACAATTACTGCAAGGAAGAGGGACAGAGGAACGGAATATTTTCCGTCACCTCTGCTTTACTGAAAAATTATAGTGTAATATAAGAAATGCTGTGCTGTCAGTTCCAGAGTGGTTGTACAAGCTGTCATGTCTGGTACGAGCCTCTTCAGCCAGGCAGCTTCCTAATTACATACATAATCATATTCTTAATGACACACTTTAGGTTCCATACTGTTCAGATGAAAAAGCCTGGTACTATTTTTTATCCCCTGCTCTTTCTAAGGCTCTTGACAAAGCAGTGGCTTGCCAGTGTCCATGCAGTGCGGTCCTAGGTGGTGTTCAGGGAGACTGCAGCTCTCTTCCTTGCATTTCAGGACAGATGATTTAGTAAGTGCAGCTAATATGTACATGGTGGAAGACAGGCACATGCCTGAGATCTGTGGAGAAATGTGGCAGTGGGGCTTGAGAGACAGGCTTTGATCTGATGTGCTGTGTTTCCCAGATTTATAGCTTCAGTCTCTTCAGAATAAATTAAGTTGTCTCAGTTATCCAGGACATTAACTAAAACTTCGCTTGCTCTATTCTTTTGTTAAAGCTGGATTTTTTTTTGCAGTGCATGGCAGTATCACACTTTATTGGTTTAAGCTGGAACACAGAAGGTTCCACTTCAGTATGAGAAGGCACTTCTTCATAGTGAGGGTGACACAGCACTGGAATGGGCTGCCCAGGCAGGTTGTGGAGTCTCCTTCTGTGAAGATGTTTAAAACTCGTCTGGACATGTTCCTGTGCAGCTTGACCTAGGTGATCCTGCTTGAGCAGGGGGACTGGACTAGATGATCTTTCGAGGTCCCTTCCAATGCCCATGTTCTGTGATTCTGTGAAAAACAGTCTTACTGTAATTTCCTGCCCTGACCCACTTTTTTTATGTCGTGGAAAGCAAAAAACATATTAAGTCATAAAATCATAGAATCATTAGGAATTGGAAGGGACCTCAAAGGATTATCTAGTCCAATCCCCCTGCCACAGTAGGATCACCTAGACCAAGTCGCACAGGAACACATCCAGGCAAGTCTTAAACATCTCCAAATGAACAGAAATTGATTGGTTGAATGAGGTTCCTTGAGATAAAACTCAAATCTTTCAATGGATAAATACTTTTCATACTACAGATGTCTAAATTTATTTAAATATCATCTGTTAAAAAACCAAAGCTGTTGATGGAATATTTAAAATTGAAATTCCTTTCGACAGGCTTAAGAATAAAATTTGCTGATTATTTGAAGCATCAGAACAATGTAATTTTGTAATTGAATATTTGTTTAATGTTTGTGCCAAAGGATAGTTGGAAGTAGTTTGTACTTAATGCTCTTTGAAGTAGCTTTCTCTTTCTGAGAATGGAAGCATAGAGCGAGCTGCATTTTGCATTGCTTTACATTCATCTTAAAAACCATGACAAGGAATGGAAGCCAAACCAGAGCTATCAGTGCCATGCAGCAAACCAGCTCCTTCTGTTAAGAATACAAAAGATGAGGTAATTTCCCCTAACTTTATTTAGAATGACAGTGTATAGAGAACTTTTAATAAAGGCAATTTCCATGAACTCAGTGATCTGTTCACTTGCTTTAAGGCTTCTGGTGTAAGCCTTTCATGTCGTTGTCTTTGAGAATTTCGCTTGTGTTTACGGTTCGCTTGAAGCTGAAATTACTTGCAAACAGCTCGTACCATGATCAGTTATGTCTTGGTTGATGAGAAATCTCCGGCAGTTCTCTGTGCTCATCGCCAGCTCTTGTGATTGTTCTTCCGTCATGAAAGAAAGTTTTCTGCAAAGCTCATTAAAACTAATTCAGACATACCTGCAGGTTACTAGTGTAATATGAAGTATTCCTTTAGAAGCCAAGTGTTTTGCCCTCACACTGCTCTCTGAGGGAGTGGATAGGGTTTTGTTCAAATGTGTTGGCTGTCATGCAAGAAAACTAATGAGTTGTTTTCAAGAACTTTGTTGGCATTCTGCTTCGCTTTGGAACAGTTGAGTAGAAAATGCAGACGCATTCTTACGCTTGAGATGCTCTTTTATAATGTTTATATGTTACTTATACATATAGCATTGTTCAAGCTTAAAGACACAGGAGGGCCAAGGACTCCAGAAGTGGAGAGCTAGATCAAGATTGATTTATGTTTACAGACTTCTCTTATTTGTAAACTCTCTCAGGCATGACCTTACTTCTCAAATTTGTGAAGGCTGCTGCTTTCTGACAAATAGATTTTTATTTTATAAAGCTTTTTTTGCTCCTGAAATGCAGCAGTTACTGTTGTGTTAAAGGCAAACAGATGAAGGAAGGGACAAGGCAGAGGAGAAAAATAGGACATTCCACACAAATATGAGAAGGAACTTCTTCACAGTGAGGGTGATGAGCACTGGAAGGGGCTGCGCAGAGGGGTTGGGGAGTCGTCTCCTCTGAAGACGTTTAATACCTGCCTGGATGTGTTCCTGTGTGACTTGGTCTAGGTGATCTTGCTATGGCAGGGGGATTGGACTAGGTGATCTTTCAAGGTCCCTTCCAATCCCTAATGATTCTATGACTTGGTCTAGGTGGTCCTGCTGTGGTGGGGGGATTAGGCTAGATGCTCCTTCGAGGTCCATTCCAATCCCTAATGATTCTATCATTCTGTGAAAAGGAGCAGTAAGCTGATATGTGATCAGCTGATTCCATACTCTGTGTCAGCCAAGAATACGTTCTGCAACAGGCTGGTAAAATGAAATCTTTGCTTTGTGATTAAATTTTGGATTATTTTAAATCAAGCGGCATGCTAGGTATGTGATTCAAGGAGGGGAAAGGAAAGTCTATGAGGTATAAGCTCGTCGGTCTCCTCCTGATACTTGCCCAGCTAAGAGCTATTAGCTGTTGCTCTTTTTAGTATCATGTAAAACTCTGCTCTATTGCATCAGAAGACTAAAAAAAGATTAACACCAGCCAGTTTTGCCAGATTACATCAAAGAAAGCAGCCATTGGGCCTTGTTCTGTAAGCCCACAGGTCAAGCTGATTTGTAAACTGGCAGCTACTGGATAAGTTCTAAAGATCCACTTACTAGCAGTGGGAATTTGAAAGCCACACAGTAGTGGCTGTAAATCTCAATGGGATCTATAAAAGGAAACTCAGGGATGCATCTTATGGCTACTTTTGTGTTCTGCTGTCATGTCACATAAGTGGTTTTGGGTTTAAGTTTCTAGTTATCTAATTTATTGACTTAAATATAGCCCTATGCTATCAGGATATTACTTAGATTAGGATGAGTAAGTTTGAATGTGATCAATGCTCAAGTACTGCATTTCCCCAGCAGTTGTTGAACTCCCCTCTGAGGTCTATCCCCCGGCGTGTTTTTCAGGTCTCATAATTTCAAGAAAGATTCTGAAATCAGACAGTTAAATAGTGATGAGTTAGAGTATTTCACATCCGAATCGTTCCTATGATCTTTACAGCCTCTGCCATATGACAGTTGTATTGGCATAACTAATGGAGCAGTGAGCGTTGGTGTCATGATGGAGATAAACAGTGCAGGAATTTGTCATCTCTCCTTCTCAGGCACATTGTGCTATTGTTTGCTTGTAGCTGGGATTTCAGTCAGGACGTGAGAAGAGAACAAAAGGCAGGGGAGGAAGAATACACATGAAGATGTGAGGAAGGAGTCAGAAAGGTTTATACCTGTCAGAAGTAGAGAAAAGGCTTCTTTATAAAATTAATTTTCAGCTAAAACGGAACATTTCAGAGAAGGTTTAAAAATCACTATGGGTACTCTTGGCTCTGGTGTGTCATTCTTCTTAAACTGAGCATCCAGATGCAGACTTTGAAAATTAGCAGGCGTTGAGGCATTTGCACAGTTTCACATGGAAATGCTATATCAAAGCTGGGGCTCTGAATATGGGTGTTGAGGAAATGAGTACTTAAACCTTAAGTATATGTTCGATTAAATGTAAGATCTGTATTACCTGCTAACGGGATTGAAACTGCAAATAAATATGTAGCATTCTTTTGTTTCAGTTTTACTTTGTTCTTTCCACCCGATTACTGTCAAGAATTCTAGAGGAGGTGGTTTTTTTCCCCCTCAAATTCCTCCCTCTGCCCCCGCACTTTATCGTTACACACTCCGTGTTTGAACATCATGCCTTATTTTTCTCTTAGGGTGTACCTGCTCCATCTGTTCTTGCAGTTAGTTGTAAAATTTATTGATCAAGGAGGCATCGCAGTGTTGCATGTGCTGTTCTTTTGATAGCTTGCTGGTGCCTCACCTAAATACTGGGAACTAATAGAACGGCATTTTATTACATCCCGTTGGTTTGCAAATGTTGTTTGACAGTACCTGTGACTAAGTGGTTTTTAGAGTTAAGCTCTTTTCATGTTAAAAGTGTATTTTTCATTCTTTGAGGTAATTTATTTTTTTACAATTATTTGTAAAAACGTGTGAGGTCACTTCAGGTGGTTGTTCACAACAGCTGCAACTGCTGCATTTGGCTGCGGAAGTCCAATTTCCATCTCATTGTTGTCGTTGCAGAAGATGAGATTCCAAAATACTAAGCAGAAAATGGGTTTTGAGAACAGGTTCATATCTCCTAGTTTAGTTTTAAACGCTTCGAGCTTTATGTTTGCTTTAAAACCAATTATGTCTCTTACAGTTGTTTGCTTATTTTCAAAGCCAACTGCAATTAAATGCTAGGTACGGTTCAAGAAGCTTGGTACTGCGATTCAGTTTTACATTGAATCATAGAATCATTCAGGTTGGAAAAGACCCTTGAGTTCAACCATTAACCCTACTCTACAAAGTTCACCCCTAACTCATATCCCTGAATACCACACGTAGACAACCTTTAAACACATCCAGGGATGGTGGCTCAGTGCCTTGCCTGGGCAGCCCATTCCAGTGCCTGGCCACTCCTGTGAAGAATTTTTTACTGATGTCTAGTCTAACCCTCACCTGCTGCAGTTTGAAGCCCTTCCCTCTTGTTCTGTCAGTAATCACCTGTGAGAAGAGACCAGCACCCACCTCTCTATGTCCTTTCAGGTAGTTGTAGAGGGCGATAAGGTCTCTCCACAGCCTTCTCTTCTTCAAACTAAACAGCCCCACCTTTTTCAATTGCTCTTCCTAAGTTTTATTCTCCAGGCCCTAACTGAGACTCTTGTTTGGGTTTATTTTGTTGAAGTTAAGAGATTCTAAGAGAAATTAAAAATCTGTAAATCATGAAAATGCAACTTGACCTAGCAAGAAATAATAACCAAAATTAAGGTGATCTACAGTTCCCTTTTGGAAGAATTATTGAGCTCAGTTTTGTTTTCATCATATTGTAGTGAAATATTTACACCTTTTCCATTTGTTTTATCTCATGTGTGAATTCGGAATTTTAACTTGATATTGGCAGCAAAAAATCCTCAGCTGATGCAACGAGCTTGTCAGCCAAGAATTACGAGGGGGACAAACGCTTGATTGCTTTTAGAGAAGTGAATATTTTAAAGTTACCTTTGAAAAAGCCCTACAGATTGGTTGATTGTTACCATTTTCAATCATGACTGATTTATATGAGACTATTCCTTAATTGTCTAACAAGCAAACCATGTCTAATTGATATCACAAGCATAGTCTGAGTTACGTGTAAGCAGCAGCCTGCAAGATGGATGTATTTTTTGTATGTACCTTTAAGATCAGGAAACACTTTGGCGTTTGGATGTTGATTGTTGATAGCCTTGTTCTAGCTGACATATTTTCAAGATGGTTTCCCAGTGTGTATTGAATATTAACTAATTTAACGTGCCACAGACTGTATCTGTGATCCTCCCGTTTGAAGAAACCCAACTGTTCAGTCACAATGCAATGCTGGAGGGAATTGTAATTGTCAGTGCTGCCTAGGATGCTGTTAACGTGAAAACATCCAGCCTGAACACACACAATTGATTTTACTGCTTGTTCTTTGCTTCCTTGCGATCGTACTTGGTGAGACAAAAGTTTGTGTTGTTACTGAGTTCACTCAAAACTCACAAACAGTAGTGACTTTGAAAGCTGTTGGGAAACTAATGTATGAACAGAGCCTTGTTACAGCTTCCTGGCTTCTAGTCAGTCACAGAATCTCAGAACATTAGGGGCTAGAAAGGACCTCGAAAGATCATCTAGTCCAATCCCCTTGCCAGAGCAGGACCACCTAGACCAAATCGCCCAGGAAGATATAGGATATCAGGTAGCGACAGGACTAGGGGCATTGGAGCAAAGCTGGAGCTGGATAGATTTAGATTGGATGTGAGGAGAAAGTTCTTCACCATGAGAGTGGTGAGAGCCTGGAATGGGTTGCCCAGGGAGGTAGTTGAGGTCCCATCCCTGCAGGTATTTAAGGCCAGACTGGATGAGGCTCTGGCCAGCCTTATCTAGGGTGGGGTGTCCCTGCCCCTGACAGGGGGATTGGACTAGATGATCTTTCGAGGTCCCTTCCAATCCCTAATGATTCTATGATAAGAAGTCACACAAGTCCAGATTTCATACTGACAACCGTGACACAAAGTAAACTAGAAAAGATGCTCAGGAACAACATAAAGATGCTGCCACTGACAAAACGCCTTTGTCTCACAAGCCAGAAAATTCCAAGAGCAACCCTGATCTTCTATCTGTTCTAATGCCTTCTGTAGAGCACTGTGGGCAGGACCTTTCTTGAGTAACTCACGTACATACTGACATACACAGAAGGTTTGCGATTCATTACTGTGGACCACCATACTACTACCATTCCACCCATAATTATGAAATCAAGAACACTTTGTGGTGTTGACTGTCCTCGTCCCCAGCTTGGTTCTAACATGGACAAAGAGACTACTTGTACGTTTTCTTGAGCCGCTGAATCATTACTTTAAGCCAAAGTTGCTTTGGAAAACATCTTGAGTGTTGAAAGGCAAAGCAGTACTTCGACACAGCTCACATTAACAAACAACCAGTGTACAGGATCACCACATACCGGAATTCTCTCATGAGAACTTTTTTTTTCCACATAAATTTATTTAGATACTTCTACCAGGAATTATCCACAGACTGCAATATTTAGGGTAAACTCTTGACAACTGTACTTTGGAAAACCAGACTAACAAATGGCATGTTGTACTTATGGTCGACATTAAATTAGGAGAGAAATACAACTCCTTATACTGTCAAGCAGAACAGACACAGGCCTGCAGCTATGTCTAATAAAAACACCAGTGATATGCTTTTACTGTTTTATTACCTACGGCTTTTACCTAGTTTCAACTAAAACATGTACATCTTCCTGAAAAGCCAGTCAGTAACTATTACTCGCTAGTTCACATCTCTCAAGCTACCATCGCTTCCTTCCTGCTGCATGTTAGGATTCCTACAAGCTGATGAAGCACCTTGAATTTTAAGAAAGCACAAAATAATAAAACTCATTCACATGCTGCTTATGTGAGCATGCAAGAACACTGCAGACAGCACCTGTGTCTAAGGCTAAACAGCTAACGCACCAAGCCCACAGGTACCGATACTGTGGTTGAAACTACTATATTCACAGAATCATAGAATCATTAGGGATTGGAAGGGACCTTGAAAGATATTCTGCTCCACATACTTGTAAGAATTCTCATTGTACTCAATCTCACGGTTATCAGTAGGCATTTTCCCATAACAAGTATTTCAGGGT
Organism: Phoeniculus purpureus; assembly: GCA_028565055.1. NCBI lineage: Eukaryota > Metazoa > Chordata > Aves > Bucerotiformes > Phoeniculidae > Phoeniculus > Phoeniculus purpureus. The sequence goes on from JAOXOE010000745.1 coordinate 15,580,736, forward strand.
TTTCACTATTACAAAACCCCCTTTAGACAACTGTGATTAAAGCAAAGGGAAAATAAGCTCTCTCTGTTGCTTCATCACTTTTCCAATGCTTTTAGAAATAATCATTTTTGCCATAATTTAATTAATCCTCTTGCTCAAATGCGACACTTATCTTTGTGTGGGAGAGTGTGAACTGCATATTTAGCTTGTTTACATAGATCTGCTAGTCTATAGGACTTCTTGGCTAAGTTTAGCATTTCCTTATCAAGACAGATTAGAATTAGGAATGCCACATTTAGGTCATTCTGGTAGAAAACATGGGTGTTCTCCCTTGTGCTAGTATTCAATTCCCACACACTCTGCACCACTTAATAGTCCCATAAAGAGACTTCAATTTTCTGCAACTTAAACCCCACATTCATGCAAACAGGGAAAATCAAAAGTTTAGTTAAACATATAAATACAGCTCTTACATAGCTGACTGTAACCGATGCTTCCAGGCTGTACTGCCTTAGTACATCCACAACTGCCACAACATCTGGCTAAACTGACTTTAATCCAAGCTTTTCTTCTTTTCTTCTAAAGGAAAAGCAGAAGAGAGGAATGCACATTTTTAAGTAGGACACTAGACCATTTTGGTTAATACAATGTCTCACTCATCTATTTCTTTCAGAGAAAGCAGCTGCAAACATTTCACTGGCTACTGCTGCAGGTACTGCAGGAAGCCAGAAGCTGGCACACCACAAAGGGCAAACTCAGCGGAAACTCCCTTGTTACAGGGCACTGTTCACCCACCAGTAGCTATCATTAGCACTCAGGGTACAGTTTCGGCAACCAAAATTAAGATGAAACCTAACTGCTGCTGAAAGTAACAGCAGTGCTACAGCATCCTCACCTCCAAAAAAACCAAACTCTGCCCCTGTGCTCCTGTTCGGGGACCCCTCCACACGACATTCTGAGCCAGCTCTGCTTGCTGGGTGGCAGAGCCACACCCTGAGCCACTCCTTTGCCACCACACATCAAAACTCCCTCTCTGTAAGCCTCGGCAAACAGAGCCAGACCTCCACACAGACTCATGAGAGCTGAGAAAACAACTTCAATCAAGTGGCACGTGGTTGTCAGACTAACTGACTTCCAAAATTACACCAGGCTCCTTGAGTACTTCCAAACCAGACTAAATCTCGGCTCTCACAGGCTCCCATTCCTACTCTGCTGGCCTCAGGTGAACCACTTATGAATGCTCTGTAACACAGCCTGTTTTGGGGAACATTTCAGATTTGAATAAATCAGTTGGCAAAAAAAAAATTAAGAACGAAACACTGAAGGTTGGATTTTTTTTGGTGTTTTTGTTTATTTTAATTGAGAATTTTAATGGCAAGTATATAGACTAATGCTAATAGACAGCATCCAAATATTTAATTGCAAGTTTTCGGGTTTTTTTTTAACAAGATTCTGTATTCTAACACAATTTAGAATAAGACTTGTACTGAAACAACTCTTCAGCATTGGGTACATGGTCAAGCAAATTAACATGCAGAAATTACAAAAGAACTAGTAAACCCACAGAATTAGACAGGATTAGATCTGTATCAATGATATTTTAAAATCTATATTTAATTACATATACATTTAATTTTACACATACAATTATACTTCTATAAATATTAATGACAACTAGTTATTTATTTAATGCAGTGGCAGCAGTGACTGTCTAGGTACAAGCACACAAGGAAACGGAGTGAACTTTACACATATTTTAGTCCTGAAGTTTGAGCACTTGCAAAAAAAGCCACCTATCTCAGGAAAAAATTACTTCAAGCTTAAGACATCATCTTTTTTGTGTGTTAGGTTCTTTTGGTGTTTTTTTAACAACTGACACAGCACAAAGTGCTTCACAAACAGCAGTTCCTGTTGAAACAACCTGCCTACTGCTGCCACTTTCTACAGCAGGGTTTTATGCCTAGAGCCCACAGGCTGCTTCTCAGAGGACTGCAAGAAGTATTAAAAGATGAGGTTTCTCAAAATAGCCAAGCAGATCTACCAGTTTGCCAATACTGAACAGAGACATCTCAACTTCTCTGGGCCCCAAAATTCTCCACTTTGTACCCTTCGACTATCTGATGCAAACTGCAGACAATTTTCACCTCTTAACTGAGACAAAAAAACCTGCGCAATAACTCCTTGCTGACTTGTTTCTCATCTGACCTAGCAAGCTAGGATGGATTACTCAAGTCAGAAGAGCACTGAAGCATGCACGAGTAGATGCTGTGAGGTTCCTCGGCAGTTTATGCCAACTTATCTCTGGATTAGCACAGTCCCACACACCTTTCACTATGAGCAGAATATTTTCCTGTCTCTCCCAGAACAGAATCATCATGGCTGGAAAGGACATCCAGGGTCATCAAGTCCAACCTTTATCCTAGTGTCTAACTGCTAGACCATATCCCTAAGCGCCGCATCCACTTGCTCCTTAAACACCTCCAGGGACAGTGACACCACCACCTCCCTGGGCAATCTATTCCAGTACCTAACCACCCTCTCAGTAAAGAACTTCCTTCTAACATCC
>JAOXOE010000745.1:15604099-15638998 GCA_028565055.1 Phoeniculus purpureus
AGGGCTGCGGGCGGCGCGGCCCTCGGCCCCGGTGCGCTGCCGCGGCGCTGAGCCCCCGGCCCTGCGTGCGCCGCCGCCGCCGAGGAAGAAGAGGAGGAGGAGGAGGAGGAGGAGGAGGAGGAGGAGGAAGGAGCCGATGGCGAACAGCAGCGAGCTGGGGAGCAGCAGCAGCCCGCACCTGCCCAGCGCCGGCGGCCTGCTGAGCGCCTCGGGGCTGAAGCTGGCCACGCTGGGCTTGATCCTGTGCGTGAGCCTGGCGGGCAACGTGCTCTTCGCCTGGCTCATCCTCAAGGACCGGCACCTGCACCGCGCCCCCTACTACCTGCTGCTGGACCTGTGCCTGGCCGACGGGCTCCGCTCACTCGCCTGCTTCCCCTTCGTCATGCTGTCGGTGCGCAGTGGAGCCGCCTGGCCCCACGGGCCCCTCAGCTGCAAGGTGCTGGCCTTCCTGGCCGTGCTCTTCTGCTTCCACGCCGCCTTCCTGCTCTTCTGCGTGGGGGTCACACGCTACATGGCCATCGCCCACCACCGCTTCTATGCCAAGCGCATGACGGGCTGGACGTGCCTGGCTGTGGTGTGCATGGTGTGGACCTTGTCCATGGCCATGGCCTTCCCGCCGGTCTTCGATGTGGGCACCTACAAGTTCATCCGGGAGGAGGAACAGTGCATCTTCGAGCACCGCTATGTCAAGGCCAACGACACGCTGGGCTTCATGCTCATGCTGGCGGCCGTCATCGCCGCCACCCACCTGGTCTACATCAAGCTGCTTTTCTTCATCCACGGCCACCGCAAGATGAAGCCAGCCCAGCTGGTGCCAGCCATCAGCCAGAACTGGACCTTCCACGGGCCGGGAGCCACCGGCCAAGCAGCTGCCAACTGGACGGCCGGCTTTGGCAGGGGGCCCACGCCGCCCACCCTCGTGGGCATAAGGCAGGCCACCCACAGCCAAATCAAGAGGCTGCTGGTGCTGGAGGAGTTTAAGATGGAGAAAAGACTCTGCAAGATGTTCTACATGATCACCTTGCTCTTCCTGCTCCTCTGGTCCCCCTACATCGTGGCCTGCTACCTGCGGGTCTTCATTAAGGCCAGCGCTATTCCCCAGGTCTACCTGACCACCTCCGTCTGGATGACGTTCGCCCAAGCAGGGGTCAACCCCATCCTCTGCTTCATCTTCAACAAGGAGCTCAGGGTGTGTCTCCGAGCCCACTTCCCATGCTGCCAAAGCATCCAGAGCACCCAGGGCACCATCCTTTGCGATCTCAAGAGCTTTGGGATGTAGGGGGGCCTTTTCTCTTTCTGAAAAAAAGAAAGATGGATATAACTTTCCATGTTTCTGCATATGATCTCAAGAGAGTGTGACCTTTGGGGAACATGTTTAAACCACCACCCAGCACCCAATCCTTAGGCTGTAAGAAGCTGTTTTATTTATTTTTCTATGTTTTGCGTATGCTCTCTTCAGAACATAGAAGGCTGCTGTCTATGGGAACAGACACTTGAGCAGAACACCCCCCAAACCTTAGGCAGTGAGAAGCTGGTTTTTTTCCTTGTGATTGTGTGGTTTTTAAAAAGACAAAACAGGGCTCCGAGTTTCTGGTCTTGCTTCTAGCCTTTCTAGACATGATTCCGACAGATGACGGATTAAGGCCATGACATCTTTGTTTTCATTTCCCTATTCCTGTCTGTTTTGATAAAGGCTTAACAATTTTACTCACGTAATATTTGATAAGGGCCAAGACGATTTTATACTAAAAGTTATTTTTGATGACCTCAAGAGGTGTTGTTTCATTATTATTTGACTTTAAGTGAAGAACAAGAAGAGGGACATTGCTAGTACGGTCCGAAGTCAGTTTGTGGTGGGAGCTGTTGGGTTTGTTCATTCTCAAATGGGTTTTGAGTCTTTGAAGCAGTTAACTTACTAACTTTTGCTTGACATGCAAACAGTGTAGAAACTCCTTTCGATTCTTTTCTCGTTGCACTATTCATTTGGTAATATTTCAGAACTGTTTGTGAGATGTGATTTTAAACTATCGACTTTAAAAAACAAACAACAAAGAAAAGCAACTATAGCAGTTTTTAAAAGCCTAGATTGAAATTCCTATTTTACTGCCTTTCTAGGAAGTTATCTACAAACCTGGGTAATACTTGTACATTTTGACTGTTTTCTTTAATAAAACATTGAAAACCTTTACTCTATGTAATTGTTTCAGAATGGCAGCATTCTGCTTTGCTGACTAGTAACTTGTGTATGTGGAAGGTTGTTATGTCTTGTGTCTGAGTAGATTTCACAGCTGAGGTTATTATGGACAAGCACAATCCTGATTTGCTGTTAGATCTCAATTTAGGTGTTTATACCAATAAAAGTGACTAAAGCCATTTTTAAAAAGACTTAAGTTCATGATGGGCAACAGGTTTAAATAGCTCAGTTCTTTTTGTCTGCTCAACCCAAATTTCTGGTCTAGCTAAAGGCTCCTCTGAATGGTGGTAATTGTGGATCACTGAGTTGGCACAGTGGGTTTTTTTAAGCGTGGTGGCTTGGTTAACTCTGTGCTCAGTCGCTAACTTGATTCTTAATGGGTTATTTACACTTATTAATGGTGGTGTTTTAACCTGCTTTACTGTTCTTCAGAAACTTCTCTGAAAGCGTTTGAACCTATGGCCTGGTGGCAGGATGTGGACACAACTCGTTAGCCATCTCAGAGGAAACTGTCCCCGATGTGCTTTGGTCATGATGTGTCGCATAATCCTTAACAGACATCAATCACTGCAGTGCTGGAGCAAGTTGCACACAAAATGCTGGAGATAAACTCGAAATCTGTGTCTGTAGAGAGTAGTCTGAGGTTGTTAGACAGTGACAGAGAAACAGTTGTCCTGGCTGCAAAGTGAGCACACGAGAGACGTGTGTGACAGCTCAGAAGAGGGCTAAGGTGGCAGCTTCAGATGTAGGCAGGCAGTGAAATGAGGTGGGGCTTCTGCTTGAGTTCTATGCCTTGCTTTCCACCCCCAACTCAGATTTGGACTCCAGAGAGACAACATGTCCTCAAGCACCTAAGGAGAAGTTTGCAATTTGAGCTTTTGGTATAGCTGCAGAGGAGATGGGCAGGAGGAAGATGGAGCTGTACTGGTACTGCCAGAACTGAGCCAAGAAACAGGGCCATGGATGTGGTATCTTGAAGACAAAACCAGGATCATTTCCAAAGCTCTTTGAAAAGGCATCTGGGTATGGAAGGAAGGCTGTCAGGAACTTTAGAGCAGAGCAGAAGTTGGTTTTCAGAGCTAATTGTATTTTTTCCAGGAATATCTGATCACAATTTAACAAATCTTAGAGACTCCTGCTCTGGCAGGGGGATTGGACTAGATGATCTTTTGAGGTCCCTTCCAATCCCTAATGTTCTGTGATTGATGGGGTAGAGTTGTGCTACCAAGACAGGGGCAAGGCTTCAGTGCTGTCCCAAGTCTACCTTAGGCATTTGTTTTAGGCCTTTCCAGCAGGGTTCTAACTTTTGCAGAACCACATTTCCTTAAAACCTAAGCAGCTTCCTATGTAGGGGCTTAGAACTGAGATCTCCAACTCGAATCCTCCTTTTTCCTAATCCTGCTCGTTCCCAAGCCAATGTTTTCTTCATCTTACTCTATTAAAAATGCCTGATATTTTGGCATCCTCTCGCTCTTCCAGGCTATAAGTAGTATCGTTACGATTCTATTTAAACCACAGAGATGGGAGAATAGTTATTTTAAAACCTCTTTAAAAGCTGCAAGGACCAGATTTTTCACTTCGGGAAGAAATTAAGCACAAGTTGTTTTGTCAAGCCTAGATGCGGGGGATGGAGAGGGGAGGGGGGGAAAAAAAGGAGTATATCACCTTTGGGTGACCTGATGGTTTTATTTAGACTTGGCTTACCAAGCTGTGCTGCTGTATTCAATGTCAATCTCTGCGCACAGGCATCTCCCAACTCAGTGATGTCCTTGCTGCATGGGTGAGTCCACTTCTTGCTAAAGATAACAGATGCTCTGCTGTCACCCATCAGTGGCAACCAGACCCAGCCTTCCTTACAGCAAAAGGACACCAAAAAATGTTAAAATATCATCTTTACATCGTGCCTTTTGCTTGGGTGTAGCTTCCAGGGCTGTCTTGAGACTCCTGACTTATTCCCGAGGGTAGAATCAGAGCTGTTTGCAGTTTCATAGTTGGCTACTTGTAATATCAGGCAGATTATAATGATGGCCGTGCTAATACAAGAGTAGGATCACCTACATCAAGACACACAGGAACATGTCCAGGTGGGTTTTAAATGTCTCTGGAATTACAGAACATTAGGGATTGGAAGGGACCTGAAAAGTTCATCTAGTCCAATCCCCCTGCCAGAGCAGGATCGCCTAGATGCAGTCACAGAGGAACATATCCAGGTGGGTTTTAAACGTCTCTGGAGAAGGAGACTCCACAACCCACCCTAGGCTCCAGTGGCTTTCATTCAGGGTTTAAGATGGGTGTCATACAATAGGGCTTTGCTCCAGAAAATGTGAACCTAAACATCCAGGACAGGCATGTGGCAGAAAATGAAATAGTACGTGGTGCAGGCACACGAGCAAACAGCACTTTGCAGACCTATCCTGCTGGCTGAGAGTGCACCAGGGAAGTATGAGAAACCAGAAAGGGCTGGAGAAGCTGCAGAGGATAAATATTCCTTCTGAAATCTGAGAAAACATAAAGTTGGAAAAAAATACACAGTGCATCCAAAGCACAGCATTAACAGGTTCTCACTGCATCCTCTAGTCTGCCTATAGGGAAAGTGGGTCATGGAGATTAAATGCTTTGACCAAGATCAGAGAAGGGGTGGTGGAGAGGATGGAAAAATCTGCTCTGGATAACAGAAACAGAGAAATAGAATGGGCTGAGCACAGGGAGCCATTGCTGACGCTGCTGGGATCTGTGAGATGTGGCTGCAAGCCTCCGCACACCCAGCTGCCCCGTAGAAAAACAAGAGTGCTGCTGGTCTGGCTCAGAAGTGCTGATGGCCAAGAGTTGGGTGTTAGTAACTACATCCCACACCCACGTGAGAAGCTGTTGCAGCTGGTTGTGCAAGTCCTGGGCTTACTTGGGATGACTCAGATGGTCTGAGTCCCTCTCCCCATCCCCGCTGAGCAACACACAAAGTTGGAGGGTTTGGTGAGCTGCACTGCAGCTCCACTCTGCCAGCTCTTCCATCTACCTGTGCTTGCCCACAATATAGAGTGAGTGTCCTCTGTACCCCTCCAGGCAGCTGTGTGATAGTTTTCCATGTTCTGGGCAAGGCGGCTGCTGAGCATCACAGGAAATACCAGCATCATCTCCCCCAGAGATTCTCCGCAGTGTGGCTCAGAGGTCACAGAGTGCTGCTTTTGCATATCTGTGGTGAAGAATTGCAGTTGCACTGAGAGCTGCTCTTGGAAAAGTCTCGACTGCTGCCGCTGGCTCTGCACTCGCTCACCAGGTATTTAACACATTCCTTGCAAACGTTCCCAGTCAAAATCCTGAAGTCAGCGGAGGCTTTTAGCACCAATGTAAATGTCAGGACAGCTTGAAAAATGATGCTGGTCTGAAATCTCAACAGGTAGCGGCTGTGGCAGTCTGATTTACCACACAGCGCTTGAAGTACTGTGGGGTGCTTCCAGCTCTGCTGGTAGATTTGGGAAGAGTTTGCTAGTAAAGGTGCTCAAATATTTGACACCAGCCAAATTATCTGTTGGGTAAAGACCTCATTTAGTGCTCATGAAGGTGAAGGATGAGCAGGGGGATGCGCAGCCCACAAGCTGCCATCATCTGCTTTTCCAGTACCAGCTCTGCACCAGGGGAGACAAAGCTGCCTCCCAGAATGGTGTGAAGCCAGTAGCCTTGAGGAAAGGGGCAGCGATTTGGCTAAATCTGTTAGCAACCATCTTTTCCTGGGGCCCTACCTGGACATGGTACAGCTATGCCTCCAGAAGGCTGCTCTGCTGTGGGTCTACCCTGAGCCATGTTGTGCTGAGCTCAGAGGAGACCAAAGCTGGCATTGTCCCTTCCTTCCCAGCACAAGATGTGTGGAGCCTGGCTTGGCCTCTGCCACTTGCCCCACAGGGTTAAGCACAGTCACCTTGCTCCTCTGGAGCACCTACACTACCTCAGAATTGCCAACAAACCACCCTGAGAGATGCTGCTCTGAGCAGAGTTACAGACACATGCTGGCAGAACGTGATCTCCGGGTACCTCATTAACTCAGGCTGCAGATCAGATGATCCTGTGCAGTACTGGAATACCCCAGAAAACTTACTAGACAGCAGTGTGCTGCAAATCAAAAAAATACTGGAAACATGGCAGGGGGGCTGTTTCTAATAGAGAACCCCTAAAATCCTCAGTTTTAGCACAGCTTCCTTTACAGTTGCTCAAAACACTGCACAGGCTACATTTAACTCTTGGGATAAGAGCCAGAAAGCATCTCTGACCCAAGTACCATGAAGTTTACAGCATCACAAAGAAACGGTGACATCAGAGAAAGACCATCAGAGAAGATCACAGAACATTAGGGATTGGAAGGGACCTTGAAAGATCACCCAGTCCAATTCCCCTGCCAGAGCTGGACCACCTAGACCAAGTCACACAGGAACACATCCAAGTGGGTTTTAAGTAGTTTCTCAGAAGCTCATGTAGTCAGGCTGAGGTTCTACTGACAGAAGTGTTACCCCAAACCTCCTTTGATGCTGGTGACCTCATGTCATTCATGAAGGACCTCGTGCGGGGTAAACCCTTACTCATCCATCAGTTGTAAAACTGGTGACCAAGAGCTGATTTTGTAGGAGACATCTGCTTCCAACCGCCGGCCTGGCTTTGCTAGATGATGCTGAGCATCCCCGAGCCTGTTTGCACTTGGTACAAGTCATTAACTGGCCCACACCTTGGCACTTTATCTGAAAAATGATTAATTGCTCTTATTCACCCTTGTCAAGCACAGAACGACCGACGGCAAGAGCAGAGCGTTAGCGCAGGTGAACAATCGCTGCCTACATGAGCTTTCATCACTTCACTTGAAAGTCAGGCTAAGCCTTTAATGCAAGCTGGTGCATTTCTGCGTTTCTATTCATGTTTAATGACCTCGGCGCTTGCACGCTGCCTTTGATCTCGTGAGTCACGCGTGGTTGTTCTGTAGATGTATTTATCAGAAAGCCACTTTCTTCGGGGCCACGTTCTTCACCTCTGCCGCGACCAGGTTGGCAGCGCGGAGCACTTTGCGTAGGAGGCTTTCAAGTTCAAAGCTGGCCTTGCACGGGCACAGGGAAGCCGGGAAGTCCCAGTTAACTCCAGGCAGTCATCACCACGCTGACAGAGCGGATGGAAATGGAGAGACCGCCTGGTGAAGAGACAGCCTGTCCTGAAGTTTCTGAATGTTATTTACTGGTGTGTCACGGGAAAGAATAAAGAACAAATAAGATATATAATCCTGTGCTTGTGTGGGGATGATTAACCGTCGGAACAAGTCATACAGGGGGAACAAGATGAACCCTCCATCTGCGAGATGTGCAGCGTGAGCCTACGTGTCTGCCCACGGCGCGCCTGCCCAGTGGGGTCCCTGCACTGGGGTCTGGGGCTCAGCCCCAGGACACAGCGAGAACAAGCAACCAGAAACACCAGTAAACAGCACCAGAACCCTGCCTGCCTCACAGTGATTCACTCCTTCCTCTTGCTAACTGTTGTACGACACCCGTTCTACCTACCACACCTCATCTATACAAGCACCGGCTTCTCGCAGACGTTTGAGCCGAGGTAGAGCTAAAATGGCTTTGTCTTTAGCAAAGATAATGCCGAGGGAAACAGGAAGATTCAGAAGGAAGAGCTGAAGGCTGGGTGCTTTCTGACAGCGAGAGAAAGAGGAATGATTTAGTGGAATATTTCCTCACTCCATCGAACCACTCAATCTGTCCCCATCTGTCACTGAGTGCTTGCAGGAGGGTGATGGAAAGGAAACCATTGAGTAGCTTGATAGCCGAGTAAATCAACTGGGCTTTTTCCTTTCCCTCCCTCATTAGGCCTTGCACACTCACACTGCACTGCAGCTCCCCTGGCTCGCTGCACCAAGGGTGGGACAGGAGAGGGGATGGTCCCCTGGGTGCCATGGGGCTGCTCGGTGGCTTCAGGGAAGAGGGACCAGCTCTGGGTGCTTGCAGGGCCAAGCTGCCCTGGGGAGTGAACTCCAGCAGAGCCGCAGGAGACATCTGGGTGTGGAGGAAGGCAGATGAACAAGCAGAATGTTCAGCCAAGCTGCAGTGTGACTAAAGGGGGAGAACGTGGGCACCCAAGCCAAAGAGCCAGCAGAACTGCAGGCAGAGTTAGAGCTTGAAGCCATGCTGTGAAAGCAAGGAGGGACATGTTTGGCTTGAGCATCGCCCAAGTGCTTGCTGGCCAGGTGATGGAGGATGCTGCAGGAGCTGCTCACAGTGCTGCTGGTGGGGATGGAGATCTCAGTGCTAATTTCCCCCCTCCATAGATCCTAAACTCTCAGCCAGCCAGCCTTGTTCTTGCTCTCTGTGCAGTGACGCTGAGCTAAGTGCTGATGCAAAGCAAATCGAAATAGTTGAAGGTTTTGCTGCACTGTGTGAAAGGTTTGTTAACAACTTTGGAGAGATTAATGGGGTGGGAAGCGGGAGGGGGTTGGAAATTATGACACCACTGCTGTCAGGAAGTTTTGCCATTGACTTTGAAGGGGTGAAGAACCTTCCTGTCAAGGTTTCACTCATGTGAGAGGAAAAAAAATGGGTAGGGAAAAGAACAAACAAAAGAATCTACTAATTTCACAGGACACAGTGGAATTTTAGGGAAGAGTGAGACTGTTTGTAGCTGCCAGCACCTCCCCCTGAGCTGGTCTTTCGGGCAGATCTCATGGCAGTGATTTAGAGATGTGCTCTGCATAGCCCTTAGGAGTAAATAAAGTGTGGACCCCACTTTGCACCTCCTAGCAAACAATAGCAGCTTTGCTGCTTTGTGAAATCTCTGCACTGAAGAGCCCGCAAACTCTGGACGTGAGTGCACTCACACGGACCACAGCAAATAGAGCAAACTCAGCACGGCTCAGCCTGGCTCGCTTGGCTGCAGCCAGACCATGCTTCCAGACTGCTTCTAAACCACATCACAGCCCTGGGATTTGCAAAGCCGCATCACACTTAAAACCAGAGTTAATCCCTTCCACGTGTGGCGATGCTGCGGTGAAGGCACGGCGCTAGGTTTTGGGAAGTCTGGGAGGGATTCTCAGCGTGGGAAGAGATGCTCTGCCTGCGCAGCCAGATGCCAAGCCCCGTGGGGTCCCAGCGCTCACATCCGTGTAGCTGGCAGGGACACAGCTACAGCCCATCCGTCCCAAGCCACCTGCTGGGACGCAGCATGGGGACAGTTGCACATCCCAGAATAGCTCGGGCTGCGGTGGTGTGGGTACGCAGCGTGTACAGCCCAGACACGTGCCTCGTCTGCTCTAGGAGCCTCATAGCCTCCTGGGCACCGGGACAAGCCTGGAACACGCTGATTTCTGGTGCCATGGCACAAAGAAGGATGGATCTCGGATGCTTTGGGTGCTCCTAGTGCACATTCAAGACTAACAAGATTCTCCAGCAAATAGGGGTCTGCAGAGAAGACTTTATCCCTTATAAGAAGGCTGGGGAAGAACCATTCAACAGAGAGTGGAATGATAGGATGAGGGGCAACAGCTGAAAGCTAGGAAAGGGTAGGTTTGGGCTGGACATGAGGAACAAGTTCTTAATTCTGAGGGTGGTGGATCCCTGGAACAGGCTGCCTAAAGAGGTGGTGGAGGCGCCATCCCTGGAGTCATTTAGGGTCAGTCTGGATGGGGCTCTGGGTACTCTGGTCTGGTTAGGAATGGCCTAGCTTGTTGCAGAGGTTGGACTAGATGACCTTTGGAGGTCCCTTCTAACCCAACACATTCTGTGACTGTACAATTTTTACATGGTGTTCCTTCTTTCTTGCCCCATAGTAAGGTGCTTTACCCTCAGACCTCTGGGAAGACCCTGCCATGGTGGGGTTTACGTGTGCTACACTGCTCATCCCTCCTTCCCCACACCCTTTGCTGTCACCATGTGCTGTATTCCTTACTGTGAAACACAAAGCCATCCACCCTTCCTTCAGCACACCGAGCTTACTCAGCTTCAGCCCTTCCCCTTCAGCCTTTCCCAGTCCTCATGACCACGCAGAGTGACCCAAAGGCTATGACCCTCCTCCGAGGCAGCTGGGTCATACAAGGGAATCTGCCTTCTCTATCACCGAGATGTACCCTGCTGCATTAGGCTGAGTCTGCACACCTGCAGGACTCTCCTTGAAAAACGATAGGGGATCTGCTCTTGATGTGCCTTCAACCCATCTCTATTCCTGTGCTCGGAATTATTGATTACTCTAACAGCCGCATCCCCGCCGCCTCGGCGTTTCGTATCCGGGTAGCAGAGAAAGGCACATTGATTTTGCCATTGTTAAAACCCTCTTGTATTTGCACAGCCTTTTCTCTCCCTGCAATTTTCTAATTCCTTCTGGAAAACATGTTACACATTGTCAAGATCAAATTCCTGAGACATCTTGTTTAAATCAAGGGGTTCTCGGCACCTTCTGTTTTGTTCGAACATCCATCTGTGCAGTAATAACAAATCAGAGAGCTACTGGGGCGCGGAACAGCAATCAGGGAAGGACCTCAGTCTGTGGTCACACTTGCTGTTATCATACATCATTACAGCACGTTGTGCTGATGAGGCAGATTAGCAAAACACCTCCTGACAAGAAACACTGCATCATCTCCTAACACTGTAGAGTTCTCTGGTGCAACAAGAGACCCAAAGCTTGCAGTCTACCTGCGAAAGAACAAACCCAATGGTCTTACCTTAGGGCGCTCCATACAGATACGTGGTGCTCCACGTTCTCCTCTTCACCACCAAACTCACTAATCTTGTACCATCTCCTCTCAATTCAGCTGCTCATCCTACAAGACCAGGACTGTGGTCAGGGTGACCTGTCTTCTAAGTGAGCACCCTCACAGCTCTGAGTCCCAGGAGCCACACAACCAGGAGAAGTCATTTTGCATCACCCCCTCCAAGACTTTACAGCTTCTTTTTATTCCTGGTGACACAGTTTCCCAGGGGTGATTTGGGGGCACGAGGAGGTAGGTGAGTATGAGCTTCAGCTGGGTTTTCTCCCACTCAGCAGCAGCAGCAGAGCTTTCCCTCCAGCCCCTCTGGCTTACAGGAGCCTCCTTGCTTTGCCAGCTGTGCACCCGCAAACCCAAAACACCTTGCTTCACCTTTCCTAACAAGCATGTAATCAAATTAAGGCAGCCACTCATTACACTTGGTGGTGTCCTCTGCTGACCCAGCCCTTTGCTGACCTGGGAGCTGGTGATAAACACAGAAGCTCCTGCAGCTTGGTCTGATATCATCGTTATTCTATAGCATAGCTGCAATATAAATATTAATATACTATTAAAAATTAATGTGCACATGTCTATTAATAATTAATATTATTGCTTCAATATTAATAAAATTAAAGCCAAACATTGGCACACATCTCCTCAGCAGAGTGAGCAGAGGAAAGTGCTTAAATTAGTCTTTCTCTGAACAAGCTGTAGACACGGGAGAATGAGTCTCCTCCCCTGCACAAAGGTGTTTCCAGGGCTGATCGTGTTTTGTTCTCTTTTCTCCCGTAAGGGTCTGTCCCCTTCCCTTTACTTCCAGTCGGAAGCTGTTCCTGACCTGGGACTAGATGATCTTTCGAGGTCCCTTCCAATCCTTAATGATTCTATGACTCACAGAATCATGGAATATTAGAGACTGGAAAGGACCTTGAAAGATCATCTAGCCCAATCCTCCTGCCACAGCAGGATCACCTGCATCAAGTCACACTGGAACATATCCAGGAGGGTTTTAAATGTCTACAGAGAAGGAAACTCCACAACCCCCCTGGGCAGCCCATTCCAGAGCTCTGTCACCCTCACCACGAAGAAGTTTCTTCTCATATTGATGTGGAGCCTCCTATGTTCCAGCTCAGACCCGTTGCCACTTGTCCTATCATTAGATGCCACTGAGCAGAGCCTGACTCCATCCTCCTGACACCCACCCTTCACTGTTTATAAGCATTAACGAGGTCACCCCTCAGCCTCCTTTTTATCACTGGTGTGAAGCTTGAGATGAAGCGGGGCTGCAGAAAATCCATCCTGGCAGAGCCAGCTTGAGGTAGGCCACCTGTGCCATCAGCTCACGTTGGGTTTGCTGTGTTCCTCAAGCCAAAGGCTGGCAGAGGGGCATGCTGAGCCAGTTATGGTTTGAAATTCTTCCAGTGTTCCCCTGCTATCACTGTAAAGCAAAGGTAAAGGTTGAGTTTCCTCCCCACTTCTGCTGCAGAAAGAAATGAAAGGCACTGCAGCTGTGCTTGGGTTAGGAAACCTCCCCTAGGATGGGAGAAAGGATAATTGATTAGGCCAGAGTTTAGGAAAGAATTGGGATGGAAGAGCTTAATCTTCCTCCCAAAATGATTTCTCAAATCAACTAACCTTCACTGTGAGTGTCAGTTAATGAAAATTAAATTACTAAAAGGGGAATTGTAACAGTAATTGCCAAGTGAATGTAGTGGGGATGTAGGACAACGAGGCTTTGCCTTCAGCTCTTCTACGTCAGCAGCTGCGCTCAGGCGGCGGCTTGGAGGACCTGGAGAAGCCCCTTGAGAGCAAATGCAAGATAACTGTCTCTCTCCAGCAGCCCCTTCCTGATGCTCTGCCCAGGAGCATCTGAGGACACCAGCAATTCGACCTCCTGTGGGTGGAGTGAACTTTGCACTCATGTAATTGGGGCTGTTCTCATTACCCAGATAAATCCCACAAGTTAATTGGCACAAATTACAACTACAAAGTTGCTCTGCTCTTGTCTGATAAACTCTCCTAGGAGCTCAGTTTGGCAGGTCTCAGGCAGTTGCCAGATGCAATTGTCCACTCGTTTTCAATGATATAAACCAGGATTATTACGTTCAGTGGAATCACTGGTGATTTACACCAGTGGGAGACGAGAGCTGGGGCTGCTGTTTCCTGCTGTGGTTCATCATTGTGAGCATCAGGACCATCTGCTTTAGTAAAACTGAATGGAGTAAGAGGTGGGATATGTACATCGCAGAATCATAGAACACCAGGGATTGGAATGGATCCTGAAAGATCATCCACTCCAAACCCCCTGCCACAGTAGGATTCCCTAGATCCAGTTATTAGGGATTGGAAGGGACCTCAAAAGATCACCCAGTCCAATCCTCCTGCCACAACAGGATCCCCTAGATCCAGTCACACAGGAACATGGACAGATGGGTTTTAAATGTCTCCAGAGAAGGAGACTCCACAATACCCCTGGGCTGCCCATCCCAGTGCTCTGTCACCCTCACTGGGAAGAATTTCCTTCTCAGACTGATGTGGAACCTCCTCTGTTCCAGCTCACACCCATTGCCCCTTGTCCTATCATTAGATGCCACTGAGCAGAGCCTGGCTCCTGACACACATCTTTCACACATTAATGAGGTCACCCCTCAGTCTCCTTTTCTATTTTCCTCCTTGATTTCCTCTCTGAGTGTAAATTGAAGCCCGTGGCATTATGCCATCAGCATGGACAGCAAAGCAACCGCCAGGCTCCCAGTTTGTCCCTCCTCTGCAGACTGACTGTGCGGGTGCACAGGATGTTCATCACTGGTGAGCAACAGCTGTAGATCAGGTTTGGGGTTTTAAATCCGGGTTGTAGGGATTCCTGCAGTGCTCAGGTATCACCGTGTTAGAATTGGAATGAGCTGGGTATTCACCAGCTCAACCCAGCCCTTTGGGTTAGCGACAAGCCCTGCTAAGGCTTCCGAGCTAACAGAGGCATTTAGCACCTCCTCGCATTAATGCAAACCACATATAAAACTACCATTTGGTGGCACCTCAGCCTTCTTCTACAGGAGCTGAGACTGCTGCCACTTGCAAACTGCAAGGGGTGAAGCAAAATACCTGGGTTTCAGAGCGGGAACCCTGGTGTTGGGCTGGACGATGCAATCCTGCGTGACCTGATCTAGGGGATCCTGCTCTGGTAGAGGGGGTTGGACCAGATGATCTCTAGAGGTCCCTTTCAACCCCTAAAATTCTGTGATCCTGTGAACCCAAGACATTTATTTTTCCAATGAGTGCAGGGATCTGTAAAGATCTGGCTAAACAGCAAGCTCAGTTGTTCCTTTCTGTCTCCTCAGGGAGGCTACGGAGCCCAGTAGAAGGTGCCTGGTAAACTTAATGGCACATTTTTCCATCTCCTCGGTGCGATACAGGTGTTTGCCTTAATACAAGCGTGCTAACTTCTCTCAGTCACCCCACCCATCACCAGCAGCAGCAAAGCACCGACTGTCTAAAGATGAATGACTTTGCTTTTCCAGTTCCAGCTCATGTTTGCATGTCTGAGCGCAGGAAACGTGTGAAACTCACACAAACTACTGGAATTCCAGCTGCAGGGACTGACAAGTAAATATGAAGTTGCACAGTATTTCATAGAAAACCCACAAATCTTACAGCTGCTGGGCTGAAACCGATCCTTTGAGGCACGTGCCAAGAAAAACCTCTCGTCTCGTATTAGCTACGCCAAGACTCCTCCATCGTCTAAGGCTGCAGCTTGGTCAAGGAGTTTGTGCCTTGTAAACTACTAAGTTTGCCCTAAGAGCAGCCAGAGGTACTGAATCTTTTGCTAAACTGCCCCTAACTTGTCAAGTATAGACTCATAGAAGAATTATGGTTGGAAAGGACCGCCAGAATCATCAAGTCCAGCCCTCATCCCAACATCTCCCTAACCCCTAGACCCCATACATATTCACCCCAATGACCCAGCTCTCAATAAACACAGTCCAAGCATTCCCCCTCTCACTTGCCACCCTACTTACAGACCTATGCAACCAACCCTCAACCTCCCTCGCCCACCTCCTACCAGAAGGTACCCCAACACCCCTAATTCCTGCCCTAACCATAATCGAAACCACTAGCCTTCTCATCCACCCACTAGCCCTGGCGGTGTGCCTCACAGCCAACCTAACCGCAGGGCGCCTGCTCATCCAGTTAATCTCCACAGCCACAACAGTCCTCCTGCTGATTATATGAGCAGTATCTGCCATAAGAGTAACAATCCTCCTACTTACCATCGTAGAAGTAGCAGTAGCCATAATCCAAGCTGATGTCTTCATCCTTCTAGTGAGCCTCTACTTACAAGAAAACATCTAATGGCCCACCAAGCACTCTCCTACCACATAATAGACCCAAGCCCCTGCCCCATCTCCAGCGCAGCCATCACCCTACCTACCACTCCAGGACTAATAATACAATTCCACTACTATTCTCCCCCAGGCCTCCTCTCCATAGGCCTAGTAATAGCCCAGTGATGGCAAAACATTGTGCGTGAAAGGACGTTCCAAGGACAACACATCCCCACAGTCCAAAAAGTCTTATGGTATGGAACAATCCTATTCATCACATCGGAGGCGTTCTTCTTCCTACATTTCTTCTGAGCATTCTTCCACTCCAGCCTAGTCTTCCACGCCAGGCTAGAGCCTCAAGTGCTCCGGCTACTCAGTTTTTAAGCACCTCCAGGGACAGGGACTCCATCATCTCCCCAGGCAGCCTGTTTCACCGCCCAACCACTCTCTCAGGAAAGAACTACTTCTTAAAATCCAACGTAAACCTCCCCTGATGCAACTGGAGGCCATTTCCCCTCATCCTATCATCAGTAATTTGGGAGAAGAGACCAGCGCCAGCCTTGCTACGACCTCATTTCAGGTAGCTGTAGAGAGCACGGTGGTCTACTCTCTCTGCCTCCTCTCCAGACGAAATAGAATCATAGAATCATTAGGGATTGGAAGGGACCTTGAAAGACCATCCAGTCAAATCCCCCTGCCACAGCAGGATCACCTAGACCAAGTCGCACAGGAACATGTCCAGGTGCGTTTTAAACGTCTCCAGAGAAGGAGACTCCACAACCCCCATGGCAGCCTCTTCCAGTCCTCTGCCACCCTCACTGTGAAGAAGTTCCTTGAGATATTTGTATGGAACCTCCTCTGTTCCAGCTCACACCCATTGCCCCTTGTCCTATCACCAGATGCCACTGAGCAGAGCCTGGCTCCATCCTCCTGACACCCACCCTTCACATATTTATCAACATTACTGAGGCCACCCCTCAGCCTCCTTCTCTCCAAGCTCAAGAGCCCCAGCTTATTTCTTAGTCTAAACACTAGGACTGCATTTTAACGGAGACACGATGCAGTGATACAGCTGCTGCCCAAATTCTCTAAGAGAAAACCCGCTGGAATCTCTCAAGATTTACTGCTTTAAGCTACCGAGTATCTTTCCCCCCATGTGCAGTAGCTGTGGCGGAACCTTTGCCCACTGCTGGGAAGCAGACACGGCGATTGATGAACCCGAGGCGTGCTCATCAAACGTGGCTTCTCTTTCTTGTCTTTACTAGTGAGGGGGCTGTTCCAAACGTGGGGGGTTTCCTTCGTGCCCTCCTCAGCTCTGGTCCACGGGGGGTGACCATTAAAGGCAACTGATGGCCGCGCAGTCAGCCGGCGCCCCGCTGAGCTTCGTAGAATCCTATAGCAATCGCACTACATCAAGGAGCTCCAGCGTTGCGGGAAGCTTCCACTGGAGGCTCTTTTTCGTCCTCATTTGTAAAGTCGTTTGGATTTGAAGTCTGATTTTTGTATCTGGGACAGAATTTTTTCATCTGGGTTTTGGGGTTTTTATAGTCACACTTTTTGTTTGTTCAGGGGGATTTCCCCCCTAGTTTGATTCCTTTTGGTTTTGCTTCAGTCTGGCTCTGCTCAATCCCAGGGATTCAACAGGGAATCTACACCTGAACCTCCTCTGGTGCAGCCTAAGGCCACTTTGCCTCATCCTACCCTTGGCCACTAGGGAGAACAGACCGACCCCCACCTCTCTACAACCTCCTTTCTGAGTAAAATCTATTGCTGCTGAATTCCTCAAGTGCACTGAGCTGATGACCGAGTGTCCCTCAATCACAAAAGCTCGAAGCCTGAAGACTCCCGAAGCCCTGTGCAATGGTTTCATTTCTTACCTCCATAACCTAGGAGAGGGAAAACGAGCAGGTGTGGTTGGAGCTGGGCAGAGAGGAACTGGATGAGCTATAACAAGGGCAGCGTGGAGTCTGGTGTCTGGGCGAGAAGAACCCCAGGTACCAGGACGGGGTGGGGACTGACCTGCTGGAGAGCAGCGCCGCGGGCAGGGACCTGCGGGTCCGGGTGGGCAGGAGCCAGCAGTGCGCCGCCTTGTGGCCAAGAGCGCAAACAGCATCCTGGGGTGGATCAGAAGGGCAGTGGTTAGCGGATCGAGAGAGGTTCTGCGCCCGCTCTGCTCTATCCTGCTGAGACCACCTCTGGAGTAGTGTGTCCAGTTCTGGGCCCCTCAGTTCAAGGAGGACACAGAGCTGCTGGAGGGTGTCCAGTGCACAGCCACGAAGATGATGAAGGGAGTGGAGCATCTCCCTGATGACAAAAGGCTGAGGGAGCTGGATCAACTGAGCTTGGAGAAGAGGAGACTGAGGGGTGACTTCATGAATGTCTGTAAATATGTGAGGGGTGGGTGTCAGGAGGATGGAGCCAGGCTCTGCTCAGTGGCATCTAGTGATAGGACAAGGGGCAGTGGGTGTGAGCTGGACCAGAGGAGGTTCCACATCAATCTGAGAAGGAACTTCTTCCCAGTGAGGATGACAGAGCCCTGGAAGGGGCTGCCCAAGGGGATTGTGGAGTCTCCTTCTCTGGAGATGTTTAAAATCCACCTGGATATGTCCCTGTGTGACTGGATCTAGGTGATCCTGCTGTGGCAGGGAGATTGGACTGGATGATCTTTCGAGGTCCCTTCCAATCCCTAACGTCCTGCGAGTCTGTGATTTGCTGTGTGGCCGCAGAGTGTTCTGCCTGCCCAGCAGAGTTGCAGCAGAGCAGAGCTGCGCCTGAGCACTGCTGGCTCTTACAGTGCTGAGAAGCTCTATCGTCACGCAGTCGCTGCCTTTGCTCACGGCTCCTTGATGGCAGATACTGAATCAAGCACTTGCTCGGCCTCTGCGATCCCTTACCCAAGACGGTCTGGCAGTTTGAAAGCAGTTGTAGATGCATTTGTGTCCGCCCCCATCTTTAGCCACGGACAGATAACAGGAAGCACTCCCAGCGTTTTGCTGGCTGAGATCCCTGCAGCATCTGCTGCTGTTCAGGCTGTTTGATAACTCTTGGACTACTGACAATTTCTCCTGAGTGCCCGGTTTGGACCTAGTGCTCAGGCAGGTGGGTGTGTAGTGCTCTCGGCTGACAAACAAAGCAGAAACTTTGCATCAGGAATCGAACTGAAAGAGGACTGGACAAAATGAAAAGTTGCAGATGGCAGTGGCAGGGCAGATAAACAGCAGACAGGGTAACTGGGAGGCTGCAGGAACACCTGAGACCTGGAACACTGGAGGTTCCACATCAGTACGAGAAGGAACTTCTTCATGGTGAGGGTGACACTGGCAGGGGCTGCCTAGGGGTGTTGTGGAGTCTCCTTCTCTGGAGATGTTTAAAACCCACCTAGTTATGTTCGTGTGTGACTGGATCTAGGGGATCCTGCTCTGGCAGGGGGATTGGACTGGGTGTCCCTTCCAATCCATAATGTTCTGTGACTCAGGCAGATAGTGTTGGAGTTGAGAGGAAGACAGAAGGAATGATCCCCACAGCGTTATGAAAGGCTGAGTGGAATCACAGAATCATAGAGTCATAGAATCATTAGGCATTGGAAGGGACCTCAAAAGATCATGTAGTCCAATCCCCCCACCAGAGCAGGACCACATCCAGGTGGGTCCTAAACGTCTCCAGAATCGCAGACCTCTGCTTGTTTTGCTTCCGCTGAAGTCTTCCCCGTTAGCTTCTGCTGCAGAGAAGAGTGAGGCGCAAGGGTTTAGCGTGCTCCGTGTGCAGTGAAGTGTCACGTGTGCCACTGCGCCGTTTCCACGGGAATAACTCGAATGCAGCCTCTAGTTGTCTCCAGAAACGGTGACATTTAGTTGTGCAGCCTAAATGTTAGGATGGGGCTTTATCAAGCAGCTTTCGCCTGGCAGCTGGACAGCTGTAAATAGATACGAACATAAAAGGTTTGTCTCCAGCAGAGCTGATCTCTCTTTCTATTTCTGACAGAGGTCACATAGCTGATGTAAATTACCACCACAAGCTAAATTCCACCTCTCCTGCAGAACAGAGGCCCCGATCTGCCTGTCTAGGAGTCAGGAGCTGTGCAGAGCACCCTGATATTTCACAGGTTCAGCTCAACCTGCTCTTCGTAATGAAGAGCTGGCAACGGTTAATTCCACTCTCTATGGGCACATTACAATCCTTCCTTCCCGTAGGGGGTTTGAGAGCTGTCTAAAGGCATCCTGAGGGCAGTGAGAATGACCCACGTGGAATCATTGTCTTCCTCTGTAGTTGAGGCAGGTTCAACAGGGAATCACAGAACGTGAGGGACTGGAAGGGACCTCGAAAGATCATCCAGTCACCTCCTGCTTCCTAGTGAAACCACGCTGGGTGTAAACGCTTGGCATTCCTCTCGCGCCCACGCGTGTTGGAAAGGGGCACTGCTGTAGGACGACTGCTTTGTGCCAAGCCGGTGTTTAGCAGGTGCCGTGTGTTGCTCTGTTGTAGGTGCACTACAGTGATAGACAAAGCGGCAAAGAGTGTTTGACCTGTTTGACGCTGTCTCCTGTGCAGGTGACTTGCCAAGGCGTCGGAAGCTCCGTTGAAGCCAGCCGTGACCAGGTAGCCTACACTCGCCCCACGGTCTTGTCAATCTATTCATAGCTGAGAAGGGCAGAATGTCAGTGGGGGTAAACGTTGGTCTTTGTGCTTTCTGTGCCGCTTGTTCTTGACTCTGGGATCTGCCTGCCTCGCTGGATTGAAGTCCTGATTGGCTCGGAAGGGCGGCCTCAAAAGGAGACCAAGCTGTATTGCCTTTCGATGAGATAGTTGTAGGTCAGCGTGAACAGCTTCTTTGGGTTTTGAATCAGACATAAGGTTTCTGCAAAGGGTTTGTGTGTTCTGTGTGTGGATCAGGTCTTGTCTATCTTCTGTCGGGTCTATCTATCTTCTGTTGGGTCTACCTATCTTGTCTATCTTCTATTGGGTCTATCTATCTTCTATCAGGTCTATCTATCTTGTCTATCTTCTGTTGGGTCTACCTATCTTCTATTGGGTCTATCTATCTTGTCTGTCTTCTGTTGGGTCTACCTATCTTCTATTGGGTCTATCTATCTTGTCTGTCTTCTGTCGGGTCTATCTATCTTGTCTACCTTCTATTGGGTCTATCTATCATCATCTTATCAGAAGATGAACTTGTAGTATAGGGTTGGTGGTTGGACTAGATGATCTCAAGGGTCTTTTCCAACCTGAATGAATCTGACTCGGGTCACTACACGACTCTGGGGTCACTACAGTGACTCTGGCTCTACCAGACCCTAAAGGGAATGGGCAAGTAATGAATAGCCAGAATGGGTGACTTTTGGGGAAACCCTTCAGACACTCTTGGCCATAACTTTGCTACTTTGGGGTTTTTTCTTTAATTTATTGGAGGTTTTGGAGTGAGTTGGTGACATGACATAAGCTCCTTAGTTATTGACATGGTAGCTCGAGGGTTCTTCTCCGCTGAAGGGCTTGGTGGTGTACAGGAACAGAGAGCTGTGCTAAGTCAGACCAGCAAAAGGTAGGTCTGTCGAGTCAGGGCTGAAAGACCAGTGATGTGAAGATCATGCTGATGTGAAAGGAGTAGCAGCAGAGATCACAGAATCACAGAACATTAGGGAGTGGAAGGGACCTTGGAAGATCATCCAGTCCAATCCCCCCACCAGAGCAGGATCACCTAGACCAAGTCACACAGGAACATGTCCAAGTGGTTTCTAAACGCCTCCAGAGAAGGAGACTCCACAACCCCCCTGGGCAGCCCCTTCCAGGGCTCTGTCACTCTCACCAGGAAGCAGGTCCTTCTCATATTGATGTGGAACCTCCTCTGTTTCAGTTTCCTTCTCGTTTCATCCAGCAGCTTGTCAATGCTGTATTTACACTTTTGAGTGGGTTTAAGGTGGTCCCTATCAATTTGGCAACAATCAGACTCTGGGCTGCCAGCCAGCTTGGGCTTGGGCTTAGCATTTATTTAGGCTGGAGGATGATATGTAAACAGAGAAAAGATGTTGTAAGCAGCAAGCACGTTTAAACCATTTGAATGCTTCCATGTATGACAGCTGAATGAAGAAGTGTCGGCGAGCCTGCAGAGCCAAGAGCCTGGAGATTAGGACAATGCAGGTCCTGCATAGCAGTACCTTGATCCTGAGTGCAGCAGCTCAGTGCTCCCAGCAGGACACTTCTGGGAGGAACAAAAGTCCCCAGTAAGGGAGTTGGAGAATCATCTGATGAGGAGAGATGGAGAGAGTTGGGGCTGTTTAGTTTGAAGAAGAGGAGGCTGAGGGGAGACCTCATCGCTCTCTACAGCTGTCTGAAAGGACACTGTAGAGATGCTGGTGCTGGGCTCTGCTCACAGGTGACAGAACCAGAGGGAAGAGCTTCAAGCTCTGACAGGGGAGTTTTAGATTAGAAATGAGGGAAAAATACTTCATGGAGAGGGTGGTCAGGCACTGGGATGTGCTGCCCAGGGTGGTGGTTGAGTCCCCATCCCTGGATGAGTTTAAAAGACAGATGTAGTGTTGGGGGATCTGGTTTAGGGGTGAACTTGTAGAGTGGGGTTGATGGTTGGACTCGATGATCCCAGGGGTCTTTTCCTACCCGAATGATTCTGTGATTCTAAAACATTCCTGTGCGACTAGGTCCAGGTGATCCTGCTGTGGCAGGGGGTTGGACTGGCTGATCTTTCGAGGTCCTGTCCATTCCCTAATGTGCTGTAATTCTGTGAATCACCTAAAAGCCAACCGCCAACCACTAGGTCACGAAACAGACCCACATATGGGACAGGATCCCCCAGTCTCTCCTCATTCCCCTCTGGAGTATCCAAGACGTTCCACTGTCTGGGGAAGAGAGATGCTGGTGACTGGTGGTGTTCGGTAATGAGGGGCGGGAGCAGGACTGTGCTGGGTCATTGTCTGTCATCACCTGTGTAAATAGAGACAAGTGAATCATCAGCAAGCAAAGCTTGTCGGTGTTGGTCAGGGGCTTCCATTGACTGAGACATTAGAGCTCCTAACGGACAAAGTAAAAAAAGTCCCCTTTTACTTCTTGTTCTGGTGTGTCTGGGGTGACTGTGCTTGTTTTTCTACAAATCCCTTCAGAGCAGCTTTGTTTGGTGCTGTTGTTCTTCTAAAAATAGGAGACAGATCTGCTGGGTCTTCGTTAGTCTTCATCTAAGGCTTCAAGTGAAGTAACAGCAAGATGGCTGTGGGCCATCAGCTCTGGAAACTTCTTTAGTCTGGGTGACAGAGCCCTGGAAGGGGCTGCCCAGGGGGGCTGTGGAGTCTCTTCTCTGGAGACGTTTAAAACCCTCCTGGCCTTGTTCCTGTGTAACTGGATTTAGGTGATCCTGCTGTGGCAGGGAGGTTGGACTGGATGATCTTTGGAGGTCTCTTCCAATCCCTGATGTTCTGTGATTCTGCTAGTGCAGACAGCTGGGTACCTTAGGGTGGCTTCTTCAATAGAAGGAGACTACTTTGGTGGAACCCGCTGAACACCCTATTAAAATCTGTCAGTTCTCACAGAACTTGGCAATTCCACCGCTACCCCTTCAGCATCAAGACTCCTACCTGATCACAGAGTCACAGAACATTAGGGATTGGAAGGGACCTTGAAAGATCATCCAGTCCAATCCCCCTGCCACAGCAGGATCACCTAGACCAAGTTGCACAAGAACACGGCCAGGAAGCTTTGAAATGTCTCCAGAGAAGGAGACTCCACAACCTCCTTGGGCAGCCTGTTCCAGTGCTCTGTCACCCTCACCATGAAGTTCTTTCTGATATTGATGTGGAACCTCCTCTGTTCCAGCTCACACCTGTTGCCCCTTGTCCTATCATTTGATGCCACTGAGCAGAATCTTGCTCTATCCTCCTGACACCCACCCTTCACATATTTCTCAACATTAATGAGGTCACCCCTCAGTCTCCTTTTCTCCAGGCTAAAGAGACACAGCTCCCTCAGCCTTTCCTCATAAGGTAGGTGTTCCACTTCCTTCATCATCTTCATTCATCTCTGCGCTGTACTTTCTCCAGCAGTTCTGTGTCCTTCTGGAACTGAGGGACCAACAGGTGGACACAATACTCCAGATGCGGTCTCACCAGGGCAGAGTAGAGGGGGAGGAGAACCTCTCTTGATCTACTAACCACCCCCCTTCTAATCCACCCCAGGATGCTGTTGGCCTTTTTCGCCACAAGGGCCCATTGCTGGCTCATGGTCATCCTGCTGGTCACCAAGACCCCCAGGCCCCTTTCTCCTACACTGGTCTCCAAAGGTCAGTCCCCAACCTATACTGGCACCCGGGGTTGTTCTTGCCCAGATGTCAGACTCTACACTGCCCTTGTTTTAAAACATCAGGTCTTGACAGTGTCTCATCTTCACGTGCAGGTTTAAGATTGTTTATGTGATTAAGATTATTCAGTATTTCCCATTATAAGATCTTATTTTCAGTTATCGAAGACCTTCTCTGGGCAGATAGTTTTCATGGTTACCCAGTCTTCCTTCTTTGAGTACATGACTTTGTGACTATTTCCTCCAAAATGAAGAAGCTAGAAAAAAAAAACCCCATATTGTCCATATTAAAAAAAAAGGAAGGTGACCTCTTCCTTTAAAGGAGGAAATCTTCCTTCAGCATCCAAGAGAAATAGGGCTTAAAGTTGAACACTTGGGTAATGTCTGAGCTGCGAGTTTGCCTCTTGTCTCTTCAGGAACCTGCCCCAAATTTCACCCCTTTGTCCTGGGCACGATTGATGCTCCAGACTATGCAGAATCTCCTGTACAAGTGCTGCAGCCATGGGAAGCAGCTTTCAGAGGCTGATGAGGGAGCAGATTTTCACAGCAGCCTGTCAAGGGTTGAAGCTGGTATTAGCAAGAGGGATGGAAACTGGACTGGGGTTTGGAAAATTAAGACAAGATGAGCAAAGAGACTGGGCCTGGAAAATGGTCTGGCTGAGGGAAGTGGGATCAGGGATCAGGTTGGGACTGGGATTGTGGAGGGGTGATGGTGTGATCTCCCCCTCCTGACCACCAGTGTGGTTTTTATCTTGCATAGCTCCCTATGGTCTGTCTGTTCAGGCAGTGGCTCCCTTGGGGAACAGCTCAGCTGACCTGCAGTAAGTGTCTGCTCAGGATGAATCATACCTCAGTGCTGCTCTGTTTGCTCTGCCTTGACTACGAAAGGCTCATCAGGTTATTAGCTCAGACAAACATGTCTGTGTTTGGTTAGATGGGAGCCCAGCTCACACATCAGCTGCCAAATTCCCAGAGGGTTTAAGCCTTTGGAGGCTTATGAAAAGCGGGGATCTGCCTGTACTGCAGAGCTCTGGGCCCATGTTCTCATGCAGACTCTCTGCAGGGCATCCTTACGTGTCACAGTCTGGCCTCTACAGCCCCTCGATGCAGTACTGACTCCTTGGTCTTGCCACTCATCACTTCCCCTGAGGCTGACTGGGGCTAGCTGGTTGGCTAAGGATTCTGTGGGAGGCTAGTCCTTAATGGCTGATGTTGGGTAATAGTGAGACCCTGGCAACTCTTGGATGTGTGTTGAGGAGGATGTAAGAGAACTGAGACTAGTGGGAAAGGGTGTCTTGGAGGCACTGAGGGGAAGGGCCAGCAAGACTTAGTATGAAGTCTGTGGACAGGATCTGGAGCGGGACACCAGCAGGAGAAAAAGCAACTAATCCCTCCAGCCCTTTGCTGCCGTCCTACCAGCCTGTATGAGCTTGAAGGAACAACCACAAATCTTCAACCTTCCTGCCTGTAGGCAGGAACACTGCCCACTGAGTTGCACTGTCACTTATAGCCTTATGCTGGATGCAAACGCTCACGTGGTTTGCAGAGCACGCACCAGAGCAATAAAGCACAGACAAGGAAATCGAAGGCATATTTCTGCTCCGGCTTTGTATTGCCAGTTGTGTTTAGTGCAGTGCACTTACAATGCCTCTAGAATACATTAGAGTGGGTTTGATGGTAAATTTAACTGCCAAACTATTGCCTGCCTCACTGGGATCCCTTCTCATCTTTGCATCCATATACTCCTTGTCTCACTTCACCACTAATGGCACAAGGGTGAATTGTGCTGCCAGCCTAGCGCGAGCAAAACTTGAGGAGTTTGGAATCATTTCTGAGACTCAGTCAGAGCGGAACCCGGGTTCAGCTTTGCTGAGATGATGAACAGTGCCAGGTTTGAGCAGACGTACTATTTTCTTCTCTTGGCAGGTCTCTCTAAGTGACACGGTGTACGAGTCTGTGTCCACCTGGTAATTTGCAAGCTGGCTGCTTTGACACCAAGCAAGGCTGCCAGAACTAGAGATAAGAGACTGTCAATATGTGCACACAAGAAGGCTGTGATGAAGGCTTAAGATTCCTGTAACTACTACCCAGAGGCTACTGTTTTGAGGCAAGAGCCAAGGTTAGGGCTTAACCCCCCAAAATACCACAGGCCAATGAAAACATTGCACAACAATTCATGACCTGCACCGCCCCAGCCCACCCTCAATTCCATGAAAGAAATGCTCTTAGAAACAAGGAAAAGGGGGCTTGTGTCACAAATGTGACTCCATCAGCGCACAAAATCCAGAGTGAGCCTGGCTGGAAAGGGAAGTGGAAGCTAGGCATCTGTTTTCTTTGTCCATGGGAGAGAAGTGCCAGGAAACAAGCAAGCATCAGACAGTGAGAATCATATTGGATTCTGCAAAGCAAGGATCCTCTCTAAAACAGTGCACAGTGTTTAGTGTGCCAGGTTAATTAGATGGCAGTCCTGGGCCACCAGCTGTGTGAATAACCAAAAACTCCAGCAAAGCAGGTGGGACCCACGGTGTCACAGGAGAAAAGTACAGATGTGGGACTGGTAGGATTTGCACCTTCACAGATAATAAAGATGACACCTGCATGGACGGGTCAATCGATTTGTGGACAAAGTGTTTCTCACCCACACAGCACTCCCAGGAGTCCTGGATGCCACCTTGCCAGTTTTAGTCTGCTAAGTGTCACTAGCAGGTGCATTAGGAATAACAAAGAAAACTGGCTCAGTTCAGAGCAGGTCTGTGAATGACAGAGGATCTGACCTGTGGTAATGCAGGAACAACCATTTGTACCTCTCCAAGCTAGAGAAAGCTGAGGTGTGGCCGGTCTGGATACCAGGTCTCAAGAGTGGAGGGGATTCTGCTGGGCTGTCCACCACAGGTGCATCTTACATGCAAGTGCTTAAACTAAGGATCTACAGGAGCAATTCTGTTACAGCTAGTGACGAGGAAAGGAATAAAATTTAAAGAAGTGTCTTCTTGCAGTAAACAGAGTTTTAATCATCGCGTCAGAAAAGCCAACAAAAGGACTGGATAGCTCAAGGAAATGGTCTGAACTGAGTCAATCTCTGCAGTGATTAAAAGCTGCTACCACTTCATGGCAGTTCAGGGAATATTTGAGCTGAGCCAATAGATCTCAGACCACAGACATCACCATTTTTGTAGCACCACCTAATTGGCTCCCGAGTCGGCAGTCTCAGTAGTGATGCCGTGGTTTAAAGGGGTTGCAGGGAGTAAATCCACTGCTCTGGGTGGAGAACGATCTGAGGTGTTCTAGCAGAGCAGAGGCTGGAGGCAGAGCAAACTTGTCATGCCACTGGCTTTATTTTTCTTGCCCTGAGGAGAAACAAAAGCTCCCAGTAATTCCAGCCATCAGAACTGAGACCTTTCCAATAAGAAAGGCAACAGCGAGGCAGGAATTTGTAGCCTTGCTCCTTTAATTGCAAGGCTCTTCCCCAACCCCATTAATTTCCTGTGAAACTGATAAGCTTAATCAGCATTAAATGGGAGAGTGTTGCCTTCCATTGGGGCTCTCTGTTACGCAGCAGACCAGCCTCCATTTCTGCTGTGACAAATATCTTACTGACACTGATAAAACATGCACATGGCAAAAGAGCATTTGGGATAATGTATTTATCCATTTCAGCGGGGAGATACGTTTGCTGTACAGATGGCTGGAGTAAATCTGGCCTCACAATTAAAATCTGTTTAGAGTTGGTAGCAAAGTGACTGATGGATTTGGTTTAGTACTCCATCAATCCCCCCTCCCGGTGCCTCTCTGTAGAACAACATTGATTGCAGGTCATAAATAGCCATTTGTACAAAGTGCAGGAACTCTTTAAGCAGCGTTTTACGGCTGTGTGTATATATATATATATATATATGTTCCAAGTGGCTGGCAAAATGCAGAGTGCTTGGGATCTCTAAGTAGCAGCAGCAATAGACCATGGGTGGCAAGCAACATCTTTGTATTTGTACCAAGCATGCACTGCTGTGTAGGAATGGCGAAGTGTTAATATTCTAGTAAATCTGTTGTTTGCTGCACACACAAAATCCAAGTCCTTTCATAAAACAGTGGGGCACTACACAGGGTTTACTGGCCACATTCCAGCCTAACTAATTACAGCTCTGCTCTTTAAATCTCTCTAACACTTCAGTTTAGTGCAAGTTTTCACTTTGCTTTTAGCTCTATACTCCTGCATGGTTTTTGTGAACACCACAGAACAGCCACTTCGTTCTTCTCCACAAGTTACTTGTCTCAAGGCCTTGGGAAAACTACACGTTACAAGACAGGCAGGCTCTACCCTGAGTTATTTCAGTGGCGATTACCACTGTGCTGAAAGGGTTTCTTCAATGTTAAAACTAAAAGCAGAATAGGAATGTCAAATATTAAGGTAAAAGCACTGCAGTAATAGCAGCCACATGCCACGGGCAGTGAGGGCTGCCGGAGGCATGGAGCAGAATCCTGATGCAGCCCCTGGTCTCGCCAAGCAGATGAACATCCCAAGCAGTTCTGAGCAGGGAGAGAGGTCCTGGGAACCTTCCTCACTGTAGCAGGACACTTGTGTGTCCCAATGTGCTACCCCTCTAGCCTGTTTCTAAAGTGAATCTTAGACAAAAGGCACCTTTGCAGTGCCCTTGCAGTGCAGTGAATTCAAAGCACATGACCACAGGCTACTGCCCAGCAAGAGGTGGGTGCTAGCATATGTCTCTGTGTTGGTGGGACACAAGCTGTGTTTCTGAGCTGCTTATCTTCTCTCCTGCTGCATAGGAAATGTCGCTGCCCTCACCTGAGATGTAAAGCCAAGAGTAAACTTCCTATACAGCAGATCCTGAATCACAAGACCTGTGGGTACCTTGGTCTGTGGGTACTTTGAATCATGGTTACTTATGACTGTGGGTACTTCGGGCTGTGGGTACTTTGTGCTGTGGGTACTTCAGGCTGTAGGTACCAACTATTCCTGTTTCTTTCTGCCAGGGTGGTACAGGAGGGAGAGCTTCCAAAGAAGGTTGTATTTAGATCCCTTGGCTTTAACGAGGAAACGATAATTCTGCTGAGAACTAATTCTCTGATGCTTTCACACAGAAACATATGAGGTCAGCTCACAAGCTCAGGGCTTACAGGTATATTGTCCCTGGATTTGCCCCTAAAGCCAAGCATGATTTCCATGGCTTCCCCATGGGGTAACTACTGTGGTGTCGGAGGTGGGAGAGAACTCCGGGGAAGCTCTGTATCTTATCTTGTCTGTGATTTCAGGCTTGAAGAGTTCCATTGTTTTAAAAGTAGTAGTGTCAGTCCAACCCACTGCCATTAAGCGTCAGAGAATAGTAAACATGAGTGTAAATTACAAAGCAGAGGACAAATCCTTTTCCCACTCTGGAGCCCTGCCATTTATTAATTTTCTGTATCAGTGAGTAATATATTCTTTGGGGCACAGAGAAGCGTTATCCTTCCTGACCTGCGATGGCCTGACAGCAGCAGCTAAGCTTAAGCGAGGAATAAACAAGGGATTATTTATTGTTCTTGGCTCAATTAATTCCTGGCTTGGGAACTGAATCAGATGTTGGGATATTTTCACATGTGCATTGCAGTTAAAGGGTGTCAGGCTGAGCCATGACTGGCATTGCCGGGTGCCTGAGAATTAGGAGGGAACCACTGTATTTGGAAATAGTCAAGATTCCATTATGGCGCTGGAAAATACATCCCCCACATAAGATGCAGTAGCCTCCAACAGCCAAAAGACCGGGGAATGCGATGCCAGAAACCCCATCTGCTTTCCTAGAATGGCAGTCTGAGACATAATCGTGGTTGGTGTTAAAAATATTTCTGCAGAAAACAGAAGCTGAATTTTAGACCTTGTCACTTAATACTAACTAAGCTCAACTTACCAGGACCACCCTGGGATCTGTCTTCAACAAACACAGCTCTTGAAGTATTTAGATACTGGCGCTCAATTTCGTTTTGAACGGACGACTCTCTTGTAAGATGAAGAATACAACCCCAGGCCTGACTGAGCACCTCCCCACACGCTGTTACAGCGAAGGCTGTAAAGATGACACATGTGGGCATGCAGATGTCTGCTGAAAAATACCTGTTTTGCATGGAGGAGGATGGAAACAGGGGGCTCCAGGGCTACAGTACTGGGTGCAGTCAACAAACATCTCCACTTACTGCTGTTACCTGATGCAAGAATGAAAATAACCAGCTTATTCTGCCGGTTTCTCATCCTACCAGAGTCAGCCACATTCTAATAAAAGGAAGAAATAAGGAAAAATGAGGCAGATTATGCAAGGATCAAGTATGAAGTTCTTGTACCAGGCCAGGCTGAGAGGTCTTCCAACCAAAAGCTCACCTGTTGGACGCTGCACATTCATCTACTGTATTGGTCAACAAACAGAAGGCACTTAGACCGCCAGATGCTGGTCACCTTTAGTGCTGCTCCAAAACTATACAGCAAAGAAATGGCTACACAGCAGTGACCTGTGGGCTTTCAGCTACCATAGAAAGTTGAATTAATGGACCTGGTAGTCAAATGGTCTCAAATCCAAGTTGAGGCTTTGAAAGTTCCCTGAAACACACAAAAGTCCTATACAGCAGTGTAGGTCTGGCCTTGCTAAAAACACATCAGCACTACTGGCAGCTGTCTAGAAGAGCCTTCTCACTTCCCACTGCTATCACTGAGGAGGCCAAAGCAGTCTGAGTAACAGTGGTAAATCTGGGCCAAATCCGCCTTGGACTGTATTTGACATCAGGTAAGTTGGTTCATTTATTTCAGTTGATTGGCACTAAAGGGACCAGAGTGAGGCTCAGAAAAACATGCTGCTGCTGCTGCTGCTTGGTTTTGGCTATTAGCATGAACAGAGACAGCCGTTACATTCTGATGCCACAAGGATTTCAGCCATCTGTAACATTTAAGTCCCTCTCAGTCCACTGTGAAAATCAGCTCTGGGAAGACAGGTAGGGGAACAAATCCTTTGGCCACTCTTAGCAGCTAGGAGATGATTAGGCTTGTGAGGAGGCATTGCAGATATTCTTCTCTCTTGAAATGCTTTACCTCTATGAACCCAGTGGGACAGAAACCCAGCTGAAAACCCCACACATCCATGGTCATTAGTAAATGAGTAATCCTCCCAGCTTGCCAACGGCCAGGAGCCAGAACTCCAAGGGAGGAAGGCTCTACCTCCATCTATTCAGGTAGAGGAGGAAATGACTCTTTGATGAGTTCCATTTGAATGGATTCCCTACCCATAGTTCTCCGTGTGGCAGGGCAACAAAACACTATTACCTTGGATTCAGGTTTGTAAAATCCAAAATAATTAACGTTTAATTGCAGATAACATTAATGTTTTGGGAAAACAGTTAATTAACTGCCCACTGACCATGTCTCTCTGAACACAGGTGAAGGGACTGAACTGCTTCAGACTTGGAGCATACTGTGTTTACTCATGTCTTGCTGCTTACTTTTGATTTCATCGATCTTGGTCCTTGGTTTACTAAACTTCCAGTTTTCATTCTCTAAGTGTTTGCTGCAGAATTCAGAAATCCACCGTAGACTGAAAGCTTGACGATGACAGCTGCTACGGGAGACTTTGGGGTGAAAGATGATCGTCAGGAGCAGAAATGCCATTAGTAAATCCTCTGTGTTTTGATGTTAATCGAGGTGAATAATCAGCTGGGTTAAGAGAGGAAAGGCAGGCGATTCTGTGGGGATTAGAGCAAAATTTGCAAAGGAGTAGGAATACCTAGTCATGAGTGGAGTCTGGTAGATGAGTGTCTAGAAGCTATTCCATATAGGACAGCCTCAGCAGTGATTGAGGAAAGAACGTGATGGATTGACTGTCCTCAGGGGTCCTGAGAAGTTGGTGATTGATCTCTCTGCTGGCTCTAATATCCTGGATTTTCCTCAGATTGTGCATGTCTTATCCTTTTGGGTAAGTTTTCCATCCTTGCAGAGCTCATGCCAAGAGCAGATTTAGCTTTATGATTGCCAGGATTGCAGTGAAAACTCACTTCTTTTGGAGACAGATTCCCCAACAAGCAAAAGGAGGAAGGCTTGGTTCCAGGCAAGTGCTGGTGAGCAGCTATGGTTCCCTCCTCTTAGCAAAAGGTCCCAGAAGCTGTTACATGGACAAGTTTTGTCTGACCTCTAGGACTGAGATTCTGGCCAGTCTCAACACATCTCAGAAAGCACTATTGAAAATGTGGGAAATCTTGCTTTTTATTACCCTACTGCTTCCAGTAACGACTGTGCAGTAGCTCTGGACAGAGACAAGTGGTTTACTGTAGAACATCTCTCCGCATAGATTGTTTTCCACAGCTATTTATCATATTTGTCCTTCTTGAGTAGCACAGCCATCAATTACGCACACAACTTAAAAGAGGAGGTAATAGAGCGACAAGTGCTCTGCTCTTGTCTTGCCAGCATCAGAACTGGCAGTAGGACCATCTGGCTCTGTTTATGGTGGTGGACATAAAGGGACACCTCAGAGTGAAGAGTAAAATCCCCTCTAACGGACAGTTGTGCAACGAGGTCCCTTCCAATCCCTAATGTTCTGTAATTCTGTAACAGCAGACCTAAGGCAAGATGGTGTCCCAAGCACTTTTGTCTCTCACTTGTGCTGTTACAGGAAATGCTCGAGACACGTTTTCCCCTTCTGCCCCCCAAAGATTTCATCACAGGATCTCTTAAGGTTCATATCAACCACACTGCTGGTAGCTCATCATTCAAAGACTTCACATTGCCTTTAGAAATCCTGGGACAAGTTACCACGAAGTCAGCTGGTTTTTTTCCACCTTTTATTGCTCCTTGAGTGATTCTTCCATTCCACTTGTTAAAAGGCTGCTCAACCCTTCTGTTTCTCCTCCAACAGTGCTTCACTTACTGGGTCTTTTCCACTCTTTCCACACTGGGCTAATCAGCAGACAAACTTCACCATTCACCAGCCCTGACTCCATGACTCACCAAGGTTACAGGCAAACAAAAAAATCCTCTTGCTCTCATAACTCTGTTTTCTTCAGGAAGCTAACAGCATTTCTGGGAGCCTCCTTTTGTATGGGCAAGATGAAATGACATGAAAGAGAGAAGGAGCATCTCAGTCTCTGCTAGGCAGAGAGAGGTTTCTGCCTCTGCTGTACCATCTTTCAGAGCTAGAACACTGGAACTGATTAGTCCCTTGGATTAGTCTGTCCTTTAATTTCCCACTGGTTTCTTCTGGGTTCTTGAGAAACTACCTGTAGACACTCCATGATCCTGGTGACCTCCTCATTTTGGTACCATCAACATCTGTTGTTCTTAGAGCACTTCTGCTCTTCTTTTTTCTGTGTCCATGGACATTCCTTTTCATCTGCCACTCAGACTAGTCTTAGTGTTTCTGTCATAGTCTTCTACACTGTAGCTACTACACAGTTACCCCTTCCACTCCACTGGGCGCTTGCCCTGTTACTCATGTTCTAGAGCAACCTCAGCCAGTGTTAAGGCATCTTCTTCTACTCCAGCCTGTGACCTTCAGGCTATCTTGCAGATAAATGTCTGCTATTGACTGCCCTATTTCTCTGCTGTTCAGCCATGAACCATTCCAGAGCAGGTATTGCCATGATGGTGGTAATCTATTGTCTGTTAGTAGTGGTCAAGGTGAGACCTGGCTCTATCCAGGGTCTTTATACGCAGAGGTGAAAAGCTTCAGTCTCTCCTGGACAGGTGCTGGCTCTCATTTCAGGCTTGGTTAGAGTTGCTGCTCCATCACCGAGTGAACTGTCAGATTGCATCCAAGAAAGAAAGAGCCAACAGGCTTTTTCCCCTCCCCCTGCAGCTGCCATTTGCTCTTTATTTGGAAGGACAGAAGGAGCCAATAAACTGGCTGTATGAGAAGAGGTAAAAACCAAAACCACCATACAGCCTCTCTGAAGCTAAAATTCTTTGTGGTTAAACTGGACTCTGAGAGAAACTCTTGTTTCTCTGGAGAAACAAGAAGAAAAAAAGAGAGTCTGCTGCCAAGGCAGGCAGAAGACTAAAAGAAGACATTTAAATAATTGGAAAAGGAAACCAGCCCTGGAAGTAGGAGAGAAATGGAGATGGAGCACAACCTCTTTGACTCTGAAGATGCTTCTGAGGATAAAGCTTGCTTTTGCCATGCAGGTAAGGCCACTTCCCAGCATTATTTCTAAGCATTCAGTTGTGTCTCTTGATGTTCCTTTGTGGACCATCAATTGCAAGACCAAGAGAAACATTTTAGAAGAGAACTGGCCTTGGTAACACAAGCATAAGAGGAGGAGTATCTCCACCAAATCTGAGAGACTTGCTCTGACATTACATCCACAAGAGAAAGTATCTTGCAGATGGAGACTTCTATAACAAATGGTTCCAGAATAAAATGTGAATCAGATGCTAAGCAGGAGGCAGGTGTGACATACATCTGAGCAGTGGCAGGCAGCCAGTCTTTAAGGGGAGATGATTTATCTGCCAACAAAACTAAGAGCCCAAGGGAAAAGAGAAGACCTGATCCCATTTTAGAGAGTTAAAGATTTATGGAAATGGGGATGGGCTGGGTTAAGCCCCAAAACAGAGCCAGAAAAAGAGGAGGAAGAGATAAAATCCACTCAGGAAGTCCACTGAGAGTAGTGAGTGAAAAATCTGAGGCTAGAAAATAGTTCCATGGTATTTTATTTGCTCTTAAATAGAAGGCTCGTCATTGTGACATCTGTTGCAAAGTATCACAAGAATGCTCTTGCTGGTTGCAAACTTCTCTTCCAAACTTGGCTGAGTCACACCCTGGGTCAAGATTTGCACCATGCTGAAGGATATTCAGCTGATAGAGTCTGATTTAGCTGGAAATGGAAATAAGGAGACACCCACCATTGTACCTATCATCGAGTGATGGAGCAATGTGAGAAGCCCTGGAAGTTTGACCACAGACAGACCTGGGCACATTTTGTGTAGAGAAAACCAAGTTAAACAGCATTGGTGAGATGGAACCACTGTTGACTAGAAAGAGGCTTCTCTTCAGGGTAGTAACCAGTCTTTTGTTAGCTGAAATTTCTGTTTTCCTCCAACTAAGAAGCTCTTCTCTTCCATGCTGTGCTGGGATGGAAAGTTTTGTAGGCAGCCAAGTCAGGAGGTCTAGAGAAGTCATCCTCTCCCTCTGCTCTGCCCTGCTGAGGCCACATCTGGAGTTGTGCATCCAGTTCCTGGTTCCCCAGTTCAAGAGAGACAGCAAACTACTGCAGAGAGTCCAGCTGAGGGCGATGAAGATGACTGGGGGCCTGGAGCACCTCTCTTATGGAGAAAGGCTAAGAGAGCTGGGTCTGTTCAGCCTGGAGAAGAGAGGGCTGAGAGGAGCCCTGACCCACCCCTGTAAATATCTGCAGGG
>JAOXOE010000745.1:15639098-15664790 GCA_028565055.1 Phoeniculus purpureus
GCAGAGCCTGGCTCCATCCTCCTGACACCCACCCTTCACATATTTATCAACATTAATGAGGTCACCT
The DNA here is from genome assembly GCA_028565055.1 of Phoeniculus purpureus. Classification (NCBI taxonomy): domain Eukaryota; kingdom Metazoa; phylum Chordata; class Aves; order Bucerotiformes; family Phoeniculidae; genus Phoeniculus; species Phoeniculus purpureus. The sequence continues at coordinate 15,639,166 of JAOXOE010000745.1, forward strand.
CTCAGTCTCCTCTAAGCTAAAGAGACCCAGCTCCCTCAGCCTTTCCTCATCAGGGGGGTGGTTCCACTTCCTTCATCATCCCTGTGGCTCTGTGCTGGACTCCCTCCAGCAGCTCCATGTCCTTCTTGAACTGAGGGGCCCAGAACTAGACACAATACTCCAGATGTGGTCTCAGCAGGGGAGAGTAGTTGGGAAGAAGAACCTCTCTCAATCTGCTAACCATCCCCTTCTGATCCACCCCAGGATGCTGTTCAGGTGCTCTCCATAGGGTCAGTTCTCCAGCCCTCTCCCCAGCCTTGTTGCTCTTCTCTGGACCCACTCCAGCCCCTTGATGTCCTTCTGATACTGTGGTGCCCAAAACTGGACCCCATACTCAAGGTGCAGTCTCACGAGTGCAGACGATGGGGGCACCATTACCTCCCTACTCCTGCTGACTACCCTGTTCCTGATCCAGGCCACGATGCCGTTTGCCTTCTTGGTGATAACAGATTACACCAAAGAGAAAAGGAAAAACCACAGTGACAAAATAATGTTATAATATTAAAATAAATCAAATCATCTACTGCCGTTATTCTGATACAGAATTTTTACACAGCAAGTCTGGCTCACGTACAAGAAGTCAGGCAGCCCGTTACAACAAACTTCAGGGTTCCTCTTTTAATATAAACTACATCTTAATACACAGTTTGAGATGATCAGGCAGTTTTACACCAGCTCAAGTAACAACAGCTTCTTCCCATCTTACGATGCTGAATTATTCAAATGCTTCAATGCCTTGAGTGTTGAAATGCTCCGGTTCCACCTGCCACTGGTAAAAAAAGTGTAAAAGCTACATCTACTGGTTAAACTTCCTTCCCCTAGAGGTGTGCCTAACTCATAAATACGGCCCTATCCACACAGACACGACGTGCCACCTCAGGACAGCCCGTCGGCAGCCGCCACACTGGGCAAATTATTCAACTCCCTGCTTGATTCAGGCGTTTCCAAGTGTTAGAAAAGGTGGCCACAGCCTTCCAAGACTGGCGAGAACCAGGGATGTTTTCATTCTGGGGTCAAGCTGCAACCACGGAGACCACGAGCTGGTTCAGGAGTGGTTGAGCTCCTGCCCTCGGGAAGCAGCATTGCCTTAGCAGGTGCCCATCGTGCTCACCCCAAAATGAAAGCACCTGCTGCCGCGTGTCCCTCCCGAAAACCTCAGCACAGCATCTCCTCTTCGGTGTTAATGTTGATGAGGCAGGGAAGTGTGGTGAAGGGTTTCCCCTCGTTTGTCACGATGATAAGGAGAGGAATGCAGTGAGTGGCTCTTCCCAGCGCAGGAGAGCTCCTGCTAGAAGAAGACGTCTTCTTTCCTGAAGTCCGGTAAGCACCTGAATTTGTTGTGGGGAGTCCTCCGGCAGGTCAGCCCGGGGAGACACGGGCAGGTGTGGTGCATCCGCCGTCCCGAGAAGGGAACCTGGGGACAGAGAGCACAGGCGTTAGGGACAGGCAGCACAGCAGCAGTGGGGCTTAGGGGAAGGAATTCATGAGGCTCTTGAGGGCTCTGGAGCACAAGTCCTGTGAGGAGAGGCTGAGGGAGCTGGGGTTGTTTAGCCTGGAGAAAAGGAGGCTGAGGAGAGACCTTATCACTCTCCACAACTACCTGACAGGAGGGTGCAGCAAGGAGGGGCTCAGCCTCTTCTCCCTGATGCCAAGAACCACTGTAAATCACAGAACATTAGGGATTGGAAGGGACCTTGAAGATCAACAGTTCCAATCCCCCTGCCACAGCAGGATCACCTAGACCAAGTTGCACAGGAACATGTCCAGGTGGGTTGAAATGTCTCCACAGAAGGAGACTCCACAACCCACCCTGGGCAGCCCATTCCAGGGCTCTGTCACTCTCTCACTGGGAAGAAGTTCGTTCTCATATTGATGTGGAACCTCCTTATGTTCCAGCTCACACCCGCTGCCGCTTGTCCTATCGCTGGATGCCACTGAGCGGTGCCTGGGTCCATCCTCTTGACACCTGCCTTTTCCATATTTATCAACATAAACGAGGTCACCCCTCAGTCTCCTCTTCTCCAAGGTCAAGAAGAGAAGCTTCTTCAGCTCCCTTAGCCTTCCCTCATCAGGGAGATCTTCCTCTCCCTTCATCACCTTTGTGGTTCTGTGGTGCTGGAACCAGGAGAGGTTTAGACTAGATGTTGGGAAGAATTTCCTCACCAAAAGGGTTATAAAACATTGGAATAGGCTGCTCAGGGCAGTGGTGGAATCCCCATCCCTGGATGGATTTAAAAGGCAGATAGACATAGTGCTGAAGAACATGGGTTAGGGGTGACCTGGCAGTGCGGGGTCAAGTGTTGGACTAGATCCCTTCCAACCAAAGAGACTCTAGGAATACTGGGGATACCAGGAACACCACGACAGGAGATCCCCATGAAGGCTGGAGAGCAGATGGCAAAGGTAACCCCTTTGCATTTCCCAGTCAAACCGCAGTTAAGAGCAGAGTGTTAACGGTCTGTGCTGCTGTGTAAGTCTACATCGGTGACACATGTTCTCCATTTACTCCCATTTCATAAAAAACTCTGTTGTGAAACTACTCTGGCCTTTAGCATCACGTTTTGCGGTGCCTGTGCCGGAGCTCCTGCTAGCCCTGGCTCTTGCATTGTCATGAGGCATGGAGCAGCCTGTCAGCCACGGGACCAGGGAACCACAGGATTCCATTGTGATTCAGGCTGGAAGGGAGCTCCAGAGGTCACCTCATCTAACCTCCCTTTGAGCACGATCTTTTTCACCACAGGGCAGAGGTTTCTCCTTTCAAGCCTCCTCTATCCCTGCTGCTGCAGAAGGGCTGCATTAAACAAATGTAATTGCACCAGGACATGGATTGATGGTCTTTACCAGCCTGATCACAAGCTCTGTCTTCTTAAGGAGCTGTGTTGTCTCCACCAGCACCTGAGTTGAACTGGCCAGGAGCCATCCAGTGCAGTGGGCAACCATCAGGATGCAGCAAGGGAAGCACAGAGGCAGCCCAAATTCCCTCATTTCTGGGTGTTTTGAGACTGTGATTTTAATATCTGAAGGTTGTTTTTTGTTGGTGTGCAAATCTTTTTGAGAGTGTCAAAAGGAGAAAGTCCCACATGCTCCCTCATGCATTGTGCCCAGGAGCTGCCCAACTCCAGAAACACCCCTTGTTGGGACTCTCATCACTGCAGTGCCTTGGGCCAGTGCATCTCCAGAGGGCTTCCCCTGCCCTATACTGTGTCCTTGGCAGCCTCTTCCAGTGCTCGGTCACCCTCACCATAGACAAGTTCCTTTTCATATTTATATTGAACCTCCTATTTTCTAGCTCACACCCATTGCCCCCTGTCCTATCATTAGATGACACCACTGAGAGGAGCCTGGCTCCATCCTCCTGACACCCACCCTTCACATATTTATAGACATTAGTGAGGTCAGCCCTCAGTCTCCTCTTCTCCAAGCTCAAGAGACCCAGCTCCCTCAGCCTTTCCTCATAAGGGAGGTGTTTACTTTCATCATCTTCATGGCTCTATGCTGGACTCTCTCCAGCAGCTCCGTGTCCTTCTTGAGCTGAGGGAGCCCAGAACTGGACACAATACTCCAGATGTGGTCTCACCAGGGCAGAGTAGAGGAGAACTCCCATCGATCTGCTAACCACCCCCCCTTCTGATCCACCCCAGGATGCTGTTGGCCCTCTTGGCCACAAGAGCACATTGTTGGATCATGGTCATCCCGCTGGCTACTAGGACACCCAGGTCCCTTTCTCCTACACTGCTCTCCAACGGCTCAGTCCCCGACCTATACTGGTACCCGGGGTTGTTCTTGCCCAGATGCCAGACTGTACATTGCCCTTGTTATAGTTCATTAAATTTCTCCCTGCCCAGGTCCTGCTCAATGGCAGCACAGCCTGCTGGGGTGTCAGCTGCTCCTCCCAGCTTGAGGTCATCAGCCAACTTGCTGACAGTGCACCCTAATCCCTCATCCCATCATTAATGACTAGATTGAATAGTACTGGTCCCAGTACTAACCCTTGGGGGGCTCCACTAGGTACAGACCTCTGACTACACTCAGCACCACTGACCACTACTCTCTGGCTGCTATCCTGCAGCCGGTTCATGATCCACCTCACTACCCAATCATCCAGTCCACACTGCCCCAGTTTGGCTGTGAGGATGCTGTGAGAGACCATATCAAATGCTTTACTGAAGTCAAAATAGACCACATCCACTGCTTTGCCATCATCCATCCACCTGGTTGTGCCCTCATAAAAGGCTCTCAGGTTGGTCAAGCATGACTTCCCTTTGGTGAAGCCACGCAGGCTGTCCCTAATGACCCTCTTGTCCTTGCTGTGCCTAGAGACAGCATCAAGAATAAGTGGTTCCATCACCTTTCCCTAAAACCCCAGCTCCTCAGGCTGGTGAGGCTGACTCAGAGGTACCTCTCAGCCCTCCGACAGCTCAAGTGATTTATTCAACACATTACATTCACTGCAGGGAAGCAGTGAAGTTCCTTCCAGCAGGACTCCCACGCTGAAAACAGAGCTTAATAATGTGCCCGGTTGGGAACCAGCAGCAGGTGCCAGCTCTGCAGGACAGGTGTTTTGTGGGGTTGTTCAGCCTCTGCCTGTGCAGGTAGAGCTCACACACCCAGAGGTGGTGCTGGTGATGCCAGCTGAGCCAGTGCATGCTTTGCCATGCTACATGCTCAAGGCAATGGGAGTCTGTAGGTGAAAAGGAAACTGGGAGCTCTTGGTAGAGACATAGGGGTCTTCTTGCACAGCAGCAGCAAAGTCACTCTTGTGCTGCCAGCTCCAGCCTGCCAAAACTCACTACCCTGTCCTGCCCCTCATCTAGCTGCTCAGAAAGAAGCAAGAAGGTGGAAGTGCCAGCCACATCCTCCAGTTTATCTGCAGGTTCCTCTGGAGGTCCTCAAGGTGGTGGCACGGCCATGGTGGTTCCTGCTTTGCACCTGACCTGCAGGCAAATGACAGGATTTGTTGCTCAAGGCAACTGGTCTCCCAGCTGCCCCTCTTCCAAAATATTGAGGGGAGAAAAACCACTGATCAAAGCCTCTATCCTTAAAAATACCCAATTTCACACGGGACAGTAAATCAATCTGCTCTGTGTTTGCCATGAGGAGCAGCAGGGTGAGGAATCCAACCACATAAAACCTCTAAACACTAGTGACTATGACAGTAAATCTGGGGTGGATATTATCTCTTATCCTGAAGCTCCTGTTAGTTTCAAGAGCCCTTTCAAAGTACAATTTGTTCCATTACAGAGTGAGAATGTGGCTCCCCAGTATCAGAGCAGGGGATTAAAAAAATTAGCTGCAATAGAACAGAGCCTTGAAGTTCCTAAAACTGAGAAAATAAACTATAGGTACTGAGCTGAGAGGGCAGAAACTGGATGATACAGGGAGAGAAGCAGCTAACTAGCTGCACATTTGGAATCTCCACTTAGAGCCTTGACATCTTCCTTGTGTGATGCCTCTCACCCCATCCCTGAGGATGGCTCTGAAGACCACCAGGTTCTCGAGCTCCTTGGCAACATCCCGTTAAGCCTTCGGCATTGTAAACAAACATCTTTCTTCATAGTTCTCTTAACATACAGAACCTCATTGTTATCAATATAGGAACTGTACAGGAACTTCTTCATGGTGAGGGTGACAGGGCACTGAATGGGCTGCCCAGGGAGGTTGTGGAGTCATTTAAAACCGCATGGACTTGCTCCTGTGCAACTTGATCTAGGGGATCCTGCTCTGCCAGAGGGATTGGACTGGATGACTTTTGAGGTCCCTTCCAAGCCCTAATGCTCTGTGATACTGTGATAACAACATGCTAATTTGTAATTGGCATTCTATGTGTGTAACACTCGTATAGCATTGCAGTCAGTGGGCAAAGAGAGCCCACGGTGAGTTTTCTCAGCTACAAGTGCATGCCAACACCTTCTCAATGGCTTTCTGAAGGCACCAGAGGCTCTCAGCCATGGTAGTTTGATGGCAGAAACCATGCTGCAGTGATACACCAGGTGTCCCAACACTTACTGGTGGCATTTGGATGCCTGCGATGGGATCCTGCCCAGTTCCACTGGAGTGGGTGGCAATTGCTAGGCTCCTGCTCACACACACAGGCGTTGGCAGGGCTGGGCTTGCGAACTGCTCGAGCTGTCTTGGATCATGTAGTGAAGCAAAACAGCAACAACCAGCTAATAAGAAAACAATCAGGAACGTGTGTAGCGCTTTCATCCTCGGGTTCCCTTCAGCATAATCCTGACAGTAATGCGCTTCCTTACGTAGGTTCCTCCAGCGCTATTTCCATACAGATGCAAATGGCTGGGAATTGCGATCACGGGATGTTTCCCCGCCTTTGCAGCACCTTTAGGTTTTATGCGACGTGACGTAGGGTGCAGGATATTCCTGTTCCCTTCCAGCTCAGGTCCCTCAGCCCCCCGCCAGTGACGTACTCACTCGGTGACTCAAGGGATGGCACTCCTCGCCCAGGTTGCCCATCGGCGTGCACATTCGCAGGCTGCGGATCCACAGGCTAACAGCACAGCACATCCCACCTCCACACTGCTGGTCTCGGTCGCAGGCCTGCAGTTCATTCAACACAGTGTTAGGGAAAGGAAATGAATAACCAACTATCCCAGAAATAGGACACGGCAGGTGCTCAAGAGCTGCCTCTGACACCCCACAAGTTGTCATTGAGGCTGAATAACAAGATTTAAGGCTGATTTAGGACACTCTGGGGAACCTACAAGCTTCTAGCACAGCACAGGGTTAAGCCCAGGATGTTTAAAGCCACAATCACTTGTGGAGCTGCTCAGGTTGAATTCCAGGATGGTCGGCGATTTACAACACCAGCTTCTGAGAGCTGATGGACTGTAGCACACCAGCACTGGAACAGGCTGCCCAGGGGTGTTGTGGAGTCTCCTCCTCTGGAGACATTTAAAACCCGCCTGGCTGTGTTCCTGTGCAACTCAGTCTAGGTGATCCTGCTGTGGCAGGGAGGTTGAACTGGATGATCTTTCGAGGTCCCTTCCAAGCCATAATGTTCTGTGACTGCGATCCCACTCTGCTTTCCTAGACGAGGACCAAACAGTCCTAAATCCCATCTTACAGAGAGCTAAGATAGGAAAGTGTCCATCAAGTTAACAACTTTTACACAACTATTCCTTCCAGTTTCACATGATGTGGTTGGGAGCCTTTGCAAGCGCCAGACTGCACGCCAGTTTCGGTAGAGAAGTCCAAGTGGAAATAGCTAAAGGAGAAGTTTAAATATGGATCCTGTGGTTGCTATCTCGAATTACATGTGACTAAGAGAGGATTTAAATGTGTAATAGAAAAAGTGTCCATTGCATAAGCGTCCACATCTAAGAAAATGCTAATGGGGTAGCACTTCCCTTCTGCAAGGCAGAGGGGAAATACTTCAGCCCTTACCCAACGCAGCTGAGATAAGCGCAAACCCAAACGCAAACTCTTCGGTATGCTTTGAAAACCCATGAAGAGCAGTTGACATATTAGGGTTTGGAAATAGGTTACTGCTGCACATATCTTCCCCATTTTTTAACCAAAAACTTAACAGACTTTGGACTATGTGCATTTAATGCAAAGCCCAGTCTCCGAATGAGAAATGCCATTAGTGTTCTGATTAGAGCCCAAAGGTAAACTTAATTAACTCGCTACTCTCTTAATGTCTGGCAGCAGGAGTGATACACCAAAAGGTCAGCAGTGCATGGACTTGTAAAACTCTGCATTAAGAAGATAACAGCTCCAGGGAAGACTCTCTACCCGAGGAAACATTCGCTTGAGGAAAAACCCTTACAGATCCTACCTTGGGGTTTACACGATAAATGCCGCTACACTGTACTCCGCTGGGTAAATTCCACAGATCAAAATCAGTATTTGTAGAGCAGGCAGTGATTTAGGAAAAAAGCTGCTGCGTTAGGGTCAAGCCTTTAAACATCACGTGTGACCTAAAGAGCCAGCGCTGCTCCTAAAGCACTTGGGCACAAAACAGGGTTGAGAACACCCTAGCGATCCAGCGCACCTAAAGCACAGCGCTGAATGATTCCTGTTTAGAATTCACCCACACTGACATACATCTGGCAGAGCTTCTAAGGCTTCCCTTCCCAAAAACATACGCCAAGTTTTGAAAACACCCCATCTGAATGCTGCTGCCCACACCTTATAGGCAGCATCTCATTCATGCTGCTACTCAAAACCTCCACAGGACAGAGCACTAGGGACATTCCTCTTCAGCACCCCATTTCCACACTGTCTTGTGGAAAGCTAGAAAGTCCCAGCTGAAATGCCAGCTCCAGAGGCAGCTGAAGACACTGAAGTGAGGAAGGTTTTAATCAAATCCTTAACTGCAAAGGAAAAGCACCTTTCACTCTCAGGGTGGGGACAGGAGCACCATGCCAGCTCTTGACTACATCAGAAGTCAAAAATGCATCAAAGTGGTTTAATCAGAAATCACAGACTCAGAACATTGGGGATTGGAAGGGACCTCGAAAGATCATCTGGTCCAATCCCCCTGCCAGAGCAGGATCACCTAGATCAAGTCGCACAGGAACATGTCCAGGCAGGTTTTAAACAGCTCCAGAGAAGGAGACTCCACAACCCACCTGGGCAGCCCCTTCCAGTGCTCCATCACCCTCACTGTGAAGAAGTTCCTTCTGATATTTATATGGAACCTCCTATGCATCATGAAGTAAGTTCTAGTTCTAATCTATTTTTGCTTTGTCTTGATTCAGAGCTTCATAATTACCTTATTTAATGGGAATGGGCTGCCCAGGGGGGTTGTGAAATCTCCTCCTCTGGAGAGGTTTAAAACCCACCTGGACACATTCCTGTGTGACTTGGTTTAGGTGATCCTGCTGTGGTGGGGGGATTGGACTAGATGAACTTTTGAGTTCCCTTCCAATCCCTAGTGTCCTGTGATTCTGTGATTAACTACAGTTTAAAGGTGTAGTAGCCACATCTCTAATAACAGACAAACTGCTCCTTCACAGCTGGAAATGCTTCTACATAAAAGAAACTCAAAATTCTCAAATACTAAAAAATTCATTCAAACTCTCTGCTCTGAAAATGAGCCAGTCATGGGAACACCCAGAGAAGTCCCTACAAGCTGTCTGATGGGTTTCAGCAAAGCTCCTACAGGCAGCCTGGATAGCCAACGGAGTAATGTCCTGCTGTGTGGACAACTTCTGACGGTTACAAAAGACATCTGAGCTCCTGAAAGAATGCAAGTGCTGGGTTATTACTCCAAAGCAAACACTAAAAAAAAAAAATCATTCTACTTAAGAATGATGCAACACATTGGGTTAAATAACGTCTACAGTTGTGAAAATATTTCTTTTCCCTAAGTAAATCTCGAGCCTAAAAACAACAACAACAACAGAGGACTCATCTGCAATGGGTGGCTGTTGAGGGGGAAAAAGCAGCACAGTCATACTCGACTAGAAAAAACCCAACAACTAAAGCAGTGTTTTGAGGTTACTGCAATAGTAGTGTTCTGTATGCTGTAGGGCTGGAGGATTTGGGGGAATTCAGGGTGCACAAGTGGGGTGCACAGAGCCAGGTCCTCCCAGGGCAGGTCTGGAGGACAGCCCGGGGCTGGGGGCTGCATGGGGAGGACACACGGTGGGACAGACTGCAGCCCCGGAAAAGCAGCTGGAGTCTGAGTGTTCACGGAGCAGCCCGGAGCCACCCCCGCGCCAAGTCCAGGCACCTCTCACCCCAACGGGACAGACCGTGGGATCCCTCATCCCAGAGACTCGCAAGTCCTGGTGTCATTCACCGCAGAGAGATCCCCCCCGCCATATCCCGGCATCACTCACCCTAGAGAGAATCCCCGCAAAGCTCTGGTATCACTTAGTCCAGAGCGACCCCCAGCTCAGTACATCCTTCACCCCAGAGAGACCCCCATGTCCTGGCACCACTTACCCCAGACAGCCCCCCGAAGCCCCAGTATCTCCCACCCCCTAGAACAGCCGTCTCTCTCCCGTCCTGGTTATCATGCCAGAGAGACTCTGAGCTCCTGGAATCCCTCACCCTACGCAGGACTCCTCTATCTCGGCACCACTTACCCAGGACAGACCCCCGAGACCCAGTAGTGCCCATCCTGGAGAGACCTTCTAGCTCCAGGCATCCATCATCCCAGACAGATCCCCAAGTCTCGGCAGCGCCCACCCCAGAAAGACCCCCAGCTCCGGGTATCCCTCATCCCAGACAGAGCCCAGAGTCCCGGTAGCGTCCACCCGGAGAGATCCCCAGCTCCGGCCACATCTCCCCTTTACCCCGCCATCACCCGCGGGCAGCTCCGCTCTCACCTCAGCAGCCCCTCAAGTCCCATCCGCGCTCCCCTCTGCTCAACCCCGCGCCGAACCCCCGCCCGGCTCCTTCCCTCCGTCGGCTACCGCTGCCGTCGGTGCCGTCGATGCGGCGCGGCGGGGCTTACCCCGGTGATGACGGCTCCGCGCCCCGCGGCCAGCAGTGCAGCCAGTAGCACCAGCAACAGCCCCGGTAGCGGCGGGGCTCCGCGCACGCTCCGCATGGTCCGTCCCGCGGGCGCAGCGCGGCGCAGCGGCCGCCCCAGCCGTTATAAAGCCGGGGGCTGCCGGCGGCAGCAGCGTGAGTCACCCCCGCCCCGGCAGCGCCGCGGCCGCGGAGCGACGCGCGCAACCCACCGCGCCCAGGTGCGCGGCCGCGGGACGAGACTGGGCGGGGCGGGGAGGGCAGCAGGCAGCGGGGTGCGGGGTATCCCGCGGCACTCGCGGGGATGTCCCGAGGGGCGACCTGGGATTGATTAGGGCATCCCACAGCAGTCTGGAGCGGCCATCCCATAGCAGATCTGGGGGGTACATCCCTCAGCGTGTGGGGGACATCTCACAGCAGGTCTCAGAGGGACATCCTGCAGCATGTTGGGGACAACCGCAGCAGGTCTGGGGGGACATCCCACAGCATGTTGGGGACATCTCACAGGATGTTGAGACATCATGCAGCAGGTCTGGGGGGACACCCCACTTGGTCCTCCAGCAGGTCGGGAGGTGACCTCCCTCAGCAGATCTGGGGCACGTTCCTTAGCATGTCAGGGGCAACACAGAGCAGATCCAGAGGGATCCAGCTGCAGGTGGGGGTGAAATCCCACAGTGGGCTGGAGCACAATCCACAGGGGGTCAGTACTAGCTCAAAGCCACTGGAGTCAGCCTGGAGGCCAGTCTCACCTCCAGTGTCCATGTCCCCACTCTGTGTGCTCCTGAAAAGCCCCCATCTTGCAGCAGATCCAGCAGTTCTGCCATCCTCAGCCCTGATGTTACTCCTGCTCCCCTCTATGAACATGAACCATGTGCAGCCCCCAACTTAGCCTCTCCTGAGCCCTGACAGTGCTGTGGGCCTGGCTGTGATGGGGGGACACACAGGCTGCACCTTTCCTTGCTTGGTGCAGAGAAGCAGTGAAGCAAATTTACCCTCCAGGCAAATAAGTAAGAACTGAATCACCCCAGGTCCTGCTTCCTGCACTCAGACCAAGAGTGAAGAGTAAAAAGGTGACAATTCCTCATTCGGCTCCAATGTGGACCTGTCTGAGCACCAGGGCACTCTGGAACACAAAACATGCTTTGAACCCGTGTTCTCCTGCTCCCCTTCCTGCCAGTTTCTCTCTCTGCCTGAATTCCCTGAGCTCCTGAAGCACCCAGAACACAGTGATGAAAACAGGTCTCCAACTCCCACCTGAAGATCTGGGGCATGAAGGGGCAGGGGAATCAGGGCTCCCCTTTGTGGTGGCAAAGCACCACTAACTCCTTCCAGCACTAACACCAGGCCATGGTCTGACGGTCTCAGTGAGCTCCTCTCTCTAGATGATCACTGCTTAAATTTAACATGAGTCAAGTTTGAACAACTGGTGGTGCTACCTTGGGGCACCTCTGTCTCATGGGAAGGGAGGACATGAGAGCCCAGTGAGCCACAGAACCATAGAATCATTTAGTTTGGAAAAGACCTTTAAGATCAAGCCCAACCAGTAAACCATGCAGTTTCCTCCCCTGCCTCTCTCTCACTGCTTTTTTTCTTACTTTCCCAGCTCTTTATACTAATTTCTGTCTACCTTCTGTCTCCCTTTTAGTCCCTTTTCCCGCCCCAGTTCCATCTCTCCCATCCCTCCGTGCCACTCTCCCTCTCCAGAGTGCCCCACACTCACACGTAGGTCCCTGTTTCCTCAGATTTTTCAGGCTCTCGTTATCCAAACAGGAAGGCTGAGCTTTTGCAGAGCCCACATTTCCCTGAGTCCTCAAACAGTCTCATTCTTTGGCTGAGGTGAGTTGAAGCGCAGCTGACGGGGAGGGTGTAACGCACCGAGTGTCTCGGCACGCTGCCGCTCGGTTCAGTCCCGGTCAGGAGCTGTCGAATCAATTTGTTTGTGGCGTCCCCTTGGGGGGTCAGTCTGTCTGGAGGTGTTTTCATTACAAACGTGGCTTTTTTGGGTTCTTATGGCTATTCATAAAAGCTTGCTCCAGACTGAGTAAACACAGCCTTACTCAAGGGTGCTTTAAAGGCACGTTGGGATAAGCTTAATTTCCATGTGAAACTATTAAAAATAACTGGGATGGATCCTCAGCTCTTGTAAACCCATGTGGCTGGCATGAACCATCTCCAGTTTAAACCAGGTGAAGGGAATAGCCCAAGAGAATCATACAGAATCACAGAACATTAGGGATTGGAAAGGACCTCAAAAGATCATCCAGTCCAATCCCCCCACCACAGCATGATCACCTAGATCAAGTTGCACAGGAACATGTTCAGGTGGGTTTTGAACATCTCCAGAGGAGATTCCACAACCCCCCTGGGGAGTCCCTTCCAGTGCTCTGTCACTCTCAGTGGGAAGAAGATCCTTCTCATATTGATGTGGAACCTTCTGTGTTCCAGCTCACACCCATTGCCCTGTGTCCTATCACTAGATCATAGAATAGAATCATAGAATCACTAGGGATTGGAAGGGACCCCGAAAGATCATCTATCCTGCCACAGCAGGATACACACAGTGGCAGATGCCACTGAGCAGAGCCTGGCTCCATCCTCTTGACACCCACCCTTCACATATTTATAGACATTAATGAGGTCATTGTATTTGTATTCTAGAAACTAAGCACTAACGTAAACTGGGAATGATTGTTTTCACAATCCCCAGGTGCCCAGAACTTAAAAAACACCCCAAATGACCATTTTCAGCTCTTAACCTTGTGATCCTTCAAAAACCCTACAGAACTGTGGGGAAGTAAGAAGGATGAAGGGAAGAATTTTGTGGAGTTTTATGTAGACTCAGTCAGTTCTTGTCAAAACCATTTTACATAAAAGATATCATTGATGGAAGGTTGCCAGTCATCAGCCTGGAAGATCACAGCTGTACGTCTAGAAGGGTATGTTGCAGAGTCACTAGCATTCAGGGGTGAACTCTTAAGGTGGGGTAGATGGTTGGACTCGATGATCCCGGGGGTCTTTTCCAACCAGAGCCATTCTGTGATTCACCCTAATGGACGTAATCTTACAGCCAGCTTGCATTAGAACCGCTTTGCTGTTAGAAGAGGACTTACACATCTATAAGGCCTTTGTGTGATTACAAAATTATAATGAAGCCATTATTAAACCCAATAAAACAGTTGCTGTTCTTCCAAAAAAGGCTAAGTCGGGCGGGGGAATCTCTGTCTTTCCATGCCTTTACCTCCTAAAGCAACATTAAGCTACACAAATAGTGCAGACCCGCAGTGTCTGTAACTGAAGTCTTCTTGTTGCCCGTCTCGCAAACACACGACAGTTTCAGAAGTTCTTTCCTTTCTTTTGATCTGCTGTGACGGGCAGCCTCATGTTGGTTTTCAAAGTTTAAGAGGTGGTTTTGCGCAGTTGGGTTGAATTAATTCTGAAAGCTGTAAATTTCTCTTAGTTTCTCTTTCTGCCTGTGTTGGTACAACACCAAAACCACCCCAGAGTTCAGCTGGGGACATGAGGGACAGGCAGCAGCCCAGCCAGATGCAGAAGCCGTTTTCCAGCCTCTCTCTTTCATGATTACAGTCAGCAGTTCCTTTCCCCATTCCTCCATGCAGAGACTCGTCCTCCTGCCATCTGCCATGCTATCTCAGTGTAGACAATTCTACCTCACGGGAACATTTTTCCTTCAGTAGGAAAGCAATCAGCAGTAGCATCCAGCGTAGATACCCTGTAGGTGTCTACACTTGAACCCAAGGCTTCAGTGGAGCTACAGCTTTGGCTGCGCTTGGGTAGGAGTAGGCTTCTCCCTAAGTAGGGAACCATTTCCAGATGAGCTGGGCTTCAACCCAAGAAGTTCCTTTTTCAGAATGCACAAATCCACTAAAACATCTTCCCCAAGAGAGAGACCCATTTTCAGATCAGTTAGGCTTCAGTCCAAGACGTTCCATTTTCAGACCACGTTCCCATATCTACTAAACATCTTCTACCACAAAAACGATCGGAATTAGGAAACATCACTCCAAATTTATCACAATAGCTTCAATTTGACACAGTATGTTAACAATCATCCCAAAGTCCTCAGTTGCTGTAAAGAACCCGGAGAGAAATCCCTATTTTTATCTTCCAGTGCGGTTGGGAACTCTCCTCGGTTCCTCTCAAAGCCTCAATTTTGCTGAAAGCTCCCTGTGTGTAGGCATTCAACCAATTATTTGGCCTATTCAAGTGATAATGCACCACAGAGTCTGCAGATTTGTGAAGACTAAGAATGGGGGTACGTCAGCTATCTCGAAAGATAATTTTCTCATAAATGAGAAAAAAGCGTGTAATGTGAGACAGGAGAATTAGCTTTTTGTCCTAAGAACCCTCTTAATAGCATCGCTATCTAATTTGTTTAATCTTTCGCACTACGTGCCTGACAATGGTCTGAATTCAGCTCAATGCTGCAAATTTGCTGACTCTCGTACAGGAAGAAAACACTTATCTGTCTCAGATGCTCAGATAGGGTTATAGTCTACGTGTGGAAGCTCACCCAAAGCATGGAAGACCTTAGATCAGTGGCTTTTAATGCCGCAAGGAAGCAGAACGTGCAAGAACATCATAATGTCTCCTGTAGGCTGGGGTGGGATGTCATCCTTCTCTCTCCCGATATTCGTGATTTACGTCCATAATTAACACTCAGTGAAGCAGAGGCTGATTCAAATCACCCCCTCCACAGGCATCCAGACCAAGACCCTTCTCAATCTTTTGTCCTCTGTCTTGGAGACTGTAAAGAAGGCAGAAGAATCGCAGAAGATTAGGAACTGGAAGGGACCTTGAAAGATCATTGAACCACAGAATCATTAGGGATTGGAAGAGACTTCAAAAGATCATTGAGTCCAATCCCCCTGCCACAGCAGGATCACCTAGACCAAGTCGCACAGAAACACGTCCAGGTGGGTTTTAAACGTCTCCAGCGAAGGAGACTCCACAATCGCCCTGGGCAGCCTGTTCCAGTGCTCCATCACCCTCACTGGGAAGAAGTTCCTTCTGATATTTATGTGGAACCTCCTCTGTTCCAGCTCATACCCATTGCCCTTCGTCCTATCACTAGATGACATTGAGAAGAGCCCGGCTCGATCCTCCTGACACCTACCCTCCAAATATCTATAGACATTAATGAGGTCACCCCTCAGTCTCCTCTTCTCCAAGCTCAAAAGACCCAGCTCCCTCAGCCTCTCCTCATAAGGGAAGTGCTCCACTTCCTTCATCATCCTCATTGCTCTACGCTCGACTCCCTCCAGCAGCTCCACGTCCCTCTTAAACTGAGGGGCCCAGAAGTGATCATCTAGGCCAATCCTGTGCGACTTGGTCTAGGGGATCCTGCTGAGGCAGGGGGATTGGACTAGATGGTCTTTCAAGGTCCCTTCCAATCCCTAATGTTCTGTGATTCTGCGAATCCTCCTGCCACAGCAGGATCACCTAGATGAAGTCGCACAGGAACAGGGCCAAGCAGGTTTTAAATGTCTCCAGAATCACAGAACACTAGGGATTGGAAGGGACCTTGAAAGATCATTTAGTCCAATCCTCCTGCCATGGCAGGATCACCTAGCCTAAGGAACACATCCAGGTGGGTTTTAAACATCTTACCCTCTCCGTTTCTCTCGGCATTAATCTGTACTCTCAGCATTTACCCAACTACCATTTTACATCTTTTTTACATAAAAACAATCAAGTTTTTTAATGTAAAAACCCCGCAGAAGTAATTTACAAAATTACGTTAAAAACACACAGTTGTTTTGTAAATGACTTCTACGTTTCCTCCCTCTCTTTCTGATGTGGCTGAAGTTGGCCAGTGCCTTTAGCAGCCTCAAGCTGGCTGAGAAGTGGCAGCTTTGGAGCTGCAGCTCTCACTGCGACTGTAAAACCCAGCTGGGATCTGAAGTGCAAATGGCTTAGCAAGTCTGGACACCCACTGGTCTAATCCTAGATCATACAGACAGCAGTTTTGCGTAATCACGTAACGTAGAGAAAATGAAAGGCAACTTTGACTGCTACATGCAAGCCTTACACTTGCAGTTGCCTTGGGAGATGTACACGAGGCTGCTTCTGCTTGCGTGAACTTGTAGGCACACCTGAGAGGTCAGCAGGGCTCTGCCCTGGGATGGGATGCAGGTGAGGAGGCAGCATGGAGAGCAGCAGCAGCACGTCCACCAGTAGCCAGTGGCACCGCTTGCCGTGAATCATTAAGGGATTGGAAGGAACCTCAAAAGATCATCTAGTCCAATCTCCCCACCAGAGCAGGATCACCTAGACCAAGTCACACAGGAACACATCCAGGTGGGTTTTAGATGTCTCCAGAGAAGGAGACTCCACAACACCCTTCCTCTTCCTCTCTCACTTGAATCTCACGAGAAGAGACCAACCCGACCTCTCTTCACCCTCCTTTCAGGGAGCCGTAGACCGCACTAAGGTCTTAATCTGGTCGCTCATCTCCAAGCCCTTTCCGACAGATCAAAATGAGCTTTGTAAAGCTTCTGGCATGAGTTCAGGAATATTCTCACCCCATACGTTTAGCCGCTGAGCTCTATTCTTAGCGACATGTTCCTGCAGACCGGGTCAGCGATCGGCGAGTAAGCAGAAACAGCCCTGTGAACGCACTAATAAAACCAGAATGGGTTCGATAAAATCTTCTGGGACAAAAAGGCATCTCAGAGTGGTTTGATTGCCGAGGTCAGATAAGAACAGTTGCAATGAGCTGCTGTTCTAGCGGTGCATTCCCAGTGCTCCTTATGTCTCGTTACGCTGCTCCTCGGCGCTGCCGTTGTCATAGTAGTCCACAAAGAACCTTATGTAAGGAATAAGATGATGGCTCTGCAGGATGTTTAAGAAAGAGTGTTGAACAGATAAGTGCTAATGTTCTAGATTAGGGATTCCGAGGGGCTGGAACAGAGGAGGTTCCATAAAAATATGAGAAGGAACTTCTTCACAGTGAGAATGAGGTAGCACTGGAAGGGGTTGCCCAGGGGGTTTCTGGAGTCTCCTTCTCTGGAGATGTTCAAAACCCACCTGGATGTGTTCCTGTGCGACTTGGTCTAGGTGATCCTGCTGTGGCGGGGGGATTGGACTCAATGATCTTTTGAGGTCCCTTCCAATCCCTAATGTCCTGTGATTCTGTGATGTAGCCACATGAATCATTTCGATTGCGAAGTCCACGTTCTCCCCTCAGCTCAGAGCGACTGCAGTGGAACGTAGCAGGGTCCACGCATGAGACGGCGGCGGAACAAGACAGAGCAGCAATCAAACGACCAGAACTCACAATTCCTCATTGCTCACGAGAATTTACTCCTTCGATTCGCAGACAGATTTTGTTTAGACGTCTACACACCCGGGGTGACGGCGTTTGCCGAGTCCAGGGCAGCACAGGTGTGAGTGGTTCGGTGAGAGCTGTGGATTTATGTGATGGGCACGGACCCAGCACCCTTCTGTCATTTGGAAATACCTCTTTTTAAAAAACAATGTCAGGTTGTTGCCAAGAAGATGCAGTATTGGTTTGGGGAGTTAGCTGGACCTCGGGGAAACAGTCTTCCAACCTTTCTTCTTCCTTTTTGTGCTCAAGCAGGTTAGTAGCTGCTAGGCTGTGGCTAGGAGACTGCTGGAGCTGTGCCTGCTCCCTGCATACTTGAACCTACAGAATGAGGTAGTTTTTCATTGAGATGGGACTTACTGGGCCACGGGGGAAGGAGATGGAAATGCTTCCTTAGCTACAGAAAGCTACCAGATATGAGAACTGCAGGTGGGTTATTCAGGGGGGCATCGTTGCTCTGCTGCACCACAGATGCTTCGTCATGTTGAGCAATTGGAGCTGGCTAGAGCAGTGCCAAGACGGTTTTGTAAGCCTGTGTCCAGCTCTGGAATCTTCAAGCACAGGAAACATGAGGACCTGTCAGAGTAGGGAGCCACAAACATGAGTTCTTACACTGAGGGTGGTGAGATCTTGGCCCCAAGTTGCCCTGAATGGTGGCAGAAGCCCCATCCCTGGAACTGTCCCAGGTCAGGTTGGACCCTGGGGCTCTGAGCAACGTGCCCCTGCTCATTGCAGGACGTTGGACTGGATGAGCTTTGAAGGTCCCTTCCAACCCAAAGCAGTCTCTGATTCTATGAAATAAGACAACCCATCTTTCCCCCTCCTGGAGGCCCTGTGGTCCCTGCCTGTTGTGCCCTCAACATCAGGGGGCTGGTGCCTGGAGCCCACCCTGGTCCCCACGTGCACTGGGTCGTGCTGTCTGCATCAAGCCCTGGTCTCCCTCATTTCCCCAGGCAGCACACGAGGCTCCTCTGTGCCTCCATCACGGAAACCAGCAGTAGCACTGTAAGAGCTGCTAATGCCTGGCTCCCCACTATTTCCAAAGGGACCAAGAAGAGGTCACTTGTTTGGGTTTTATTTACTGTACTGTGCATGGTTTCCTCACATCGCCTGCAGCCAGCAGGCAGAAGGGTTTCTTTTCTCCTTAACACACAGTTTCATTTCTGTTTTGATTCCATTTCTTCACTTTCCCAGTTCTTTACTGGAACGTGGTTGGTGACCAGTGAGAGGACACAGGGTGGGTTGTGCTCTGGCCCTTATTAGCATATTAGGTAGGTGAAGGGAGAATTACCCTCAGAGGCAACACCCAGAAACAAGGGGCAGTGGTTTGGGTTTTACATCCTGGGGGTTTTCAGGTTCGCAGAATCAACCGGGGTTTTCACCCTTAAAATCCCTTGTCTGGCATCTTCAGTCTGTCCTGCATGATGGCTGTAGCTTTCCTCCTCATAATTTGGGGTATTCAGGTGGAAGTGGGTCCCAATATTGCAGCTGGGACCACGACTCGGCACATCTCGCTGGATGGGGAGTTCCATGGTGCTGATGGGGGACTAGCAGCCTTCCCTTGTGCTCCAAACGTTGGTCATCCAAGGCAGAAGCATGAAGCACACACACATACAGAAGGGGGATTGGACTAGATGACCTTTCGAGGTCCCTTCCAATCCCTAATGGTCTGTGATTCTTGACCTCATCTACAATTAGACCTGCCTTAGCCTTCAGATCCCCCAGGAGTGGGTTTTCTTTCCCCCCTCTTATTTTCTCTCCCACTTTTCTCATTTCTCACTTTTTCTCTCACCCCTGTACTTCATGCTGCTTCATCTTTCACTGGTCCTGCTGTGGGAAGGCAGGTATTCCCAGCGCAGCCCAGCCGAGGTGCCTCCAGGGCCTCGAGTCCTGCTGAATTCCTTTTTCCTCTTTCTCATTGGTGTGCGAGATTGCTCAGAAAGGTGAAAATCCCAGAGAAGCGGCACGTTAGCAAAGAGCATGCATTAAAAACCCTGTGGGGATGGCTGGCTGCAAAATGCTTTCCCTCACCAGGGCCACCTCCAGCATGGAAACGTCGCTTACTACTCTCTTAAGGATGAACTCAGAAAATTATCCTGTGTCTCCAGCAACTGTCATTTCTGAGATTCCCCGAGCACTTAGTAAATTGCGTTTTCCTGAATTAGTGTAGCTGTGGCACAGCCAGCTCTGGGGTGACAAGTGACGAGCGTTTAACTCCACACGCCCACAGGGAAGAGCAGCTCTGGACTGGAAAAGGAAAAGAACCCCATTGCTCGCTGGTGGTGAGGTTTTGTTGGTCTGTTGTGAAGGACTTTTTTTCTCTTAGGATGCAGAAAATAAAGGGTGGGGTTCAGATCCATGTGGGGTCTTCTCAAGAAGAGCCATGGGGTTTTAGCAACACCGAGAAGTCAGCAGCTTGGTTTTTATCATTTAGCTGAATATGGGGGACCCTGACGAGCAGCAGTCACTAGGGTGAGTCCTGCACACGCAAGTGAGGGCGCTGCCTTGGGCTGCAGCCCTGCAGACTCTCCAGCTTGGCTGGAGACTGAGAGGTCTATGCAAAACCCAGGGTCAGGGCAGGAGGAGGCGGCTGTGGGCAGGAGGCAGCAGGGAAGCCCTGGCCGTGTCTGCAGCTCGACGCACCCGCCAAGCTCTGGCTTTCGAGGGAAGAGCGTGACCTACGGCATCACCTCCCGAATACAAGCCGCTACAAAGGACAAATCATCTGCCTCATCCTCCTACTCCCAGCTCTGTTCTTCTGCCAGTTCACTTCTCAAGAGCCACTAGCGCAAAGGGCAGCTAATTATTGCAGGAATTCAAATTGGTTGCTTTTATGGTAGAGATCAATCAAACCCAAACCCCTAGCAACGCAGGCTGGTGCTGGCTGCCTGCCTCAGCGGCTGGCCGAGCGCTAGGAAGATGCAGTTCATCCTCCAAACAGCTTGTTAACTGAGTAGAAGTTACAAGACTACAGATGGGGAAAAACGGAGGGAAAGGAGGATGAGGATGGTGCAAGGCTGAAGGAAGGGGGCAGCAAAAAGGAGCATGGTGAGGCATGAGAGATGGAACATGCAGCAGAGATGGTCTGTGCTCAGCCATGCAGCCCAGTAGCAGCTCTGCTGTCTCAAAATCACTTTACTAGGTGCTGCATATTGTCTTAATTCTGTCTCCTGGGTCACCTTGAGCCATGATGTGGGGGTTTGGGCCATGCACACTCAGAGATGCACACTCAGAGTGCTCATCTCTTCCCACCACAGACCCATGCTGAAGACACAGTCTCGTACCACTTATTTCACTGCCTGGGTTCAATCAGTTCATTTTCCCTTTCTAGGGGACCAACACAGCCAGCCCAGGCAACGACATCCTGTCCCCGCTGTGACCAGCGTCCCACAGAAACAGCTTTAACTGAGGGCAATGTGGTGCAAATGGCTGAGTAAGACCATAATGTTGCTTCTTGTTGCCTTGACAATACATTTGAGCTCAAGAAATCTATTTTGACACTGTGCTGGGGTAATACCAGCTGATGAAGCTTTGCTGGAGACAAGGCAAGCGCCTAGACTCGTGAACCCAAGCTTTTACACACGTGGTAGGATCATTAGGATAAGTGGGCTTTTGCCCACGGAGAGGGGCTGGCTGGCTGCCCAGGAAGAGTCCCGAGTCTCCCACTCTACAAGGCTGGGTTTTCAAGTACTATATAGCAAATCCCTTCCCAGGAAAATACTATTTTTTGAAAATAGGGCTTGAAAACACAAAAATAACCCAAATGCTCAAAAAAAAAAAGGAGCTCATGTTCTTCTAGAATCTCATGCAGAAAATGCTGAGCCTGAAGACGACCTACAGCCAACTTCCTTTGTCTTCGGGGGTCTACAGCCAGCAAGTTGTTGCTCACCGCAAGCAGTAATTCCTGTTATGCAGAGCACTGTTACTTTTGCATCGCTAATAATTCAAATCACAGTACATCTAATTGAGGAATTCCTTGGTGACCAGTACATTTCAGTGCCATGACTGACTGCAGCGTGCAGCAGTGAGAAACCAGATAAAGACGGTTTCCTAGACTCAGTCCATTACTTGCTTTCCAGGGAACAGCATCGTTTGCTAAAGCAACCCCTCCCTTGATCACTCCACATAGCAGCTCCATGAATAAATCAGAAATGGGCTTTTTTTATGACAAGGTCCCTTCCAATCCCTAACGGTTCTATGATTCTATGAGTCTATGATTCTAGAGTCCTGTTTCTGAGAAGCATTGAGACATCTGCTTGAGGTCCCTCAACGTGTGGTTGCATGAACAACCGACCAGCTACAGACCTGTTGGATGCATCGAGAGCGGAACAGGCAGGTAATGCTCCAGCTCTTTCTAAATCCATCTCTTTCTAAACTCAGTTACTCAACTTCCTGTGGCAAGGCAGAGTGATTACACTACCGATGATGAAATGTTTCCTTCAGTTTACCCTAAATTCCAAACAGTGACGTAACCAGCAATCCCTTAGTTTTCATTTCAATTCATGAATCATAGAATCATCAAGGTTGGAAAAGACCTTCATGATCATCAAGTCCAACCATCTGCCCTACAACCCCCAGCCACTAAACCATTACCAGAAACACCCTGTCTACTCATTTGTTGAACCCCTCCAGGGATGGTGCCTCCACCTCCTCTCTGGGCAGCCTGCTCCAAGGCCTCTCCACTCTTTCTGGAAAGATGTTTTTCCCAAGATCTAATCTGAACCTCCCCTGGCACAACTTGACCCCATTTCTTCTTGTCCTAATGTTAGTCCCTAGGAAGAAGAGGCCAACCCCCGCCTCACTCCAACCTTTCTTCAGGTAGTTGTAGAGAGCAATGAGGTCTCCCCTCAGCCTCCTCTTCTCAAGATTGAACAGCCCCCAGTTCCCTCAGCCTCTCCTCATCAGACCTGTTCTCCAGACCCCTAATCAGTCCTGTTACCCTTTTACACCGCCAACCCCAAAAATAGAGCAGGAATGAATCAGTTCTCAATGGACCACTCAGGTATTTAAATCTTCCCATAAAACCTTCTCTGTTCCACCTGTTTCAGTTCCCTTCCACACCTGTGTGAAATCTTCACACACTTCATCCTGCCAGGGTTAACAGTCAGAGCTGGGACAGTTCCAGCTGGTTTCATTGTCTTGTCTGAAGCGACAGTTTAAGCAGCAAGTCCTTTGTGCGTCATGGCAAGTGAGTTACCTCTGCAGTCGGTGCTGAGCATCCGCTCAGAAAGCTGCTCAGTGGCTCCTTCACGTAATTAAGGTAATTGCCCAGGAGAAAAGACAGAGCAGCTCATCCTCCACTGCAGAACCGTTAGCCCACGCTGACCTTCTCCTGCTGCTTCCTTCTCCCGTGTGAATGGATGTGATTAGCTGGAACTTCCCTGTGTTTGCCCCTTGTTCTGCCCTTCCTGACTACAGCTTGGCCAGCAGTTTGTATGGATTTTTAGAAAGCAGGAGCAATTTTCATCGACATGGATTTTACTTCCCGTTTACCTCATGAACAGGATGTCCTGATGAAAATGAGGCTCAGTGGAGCCGCGTATTCGATCACACACGTGGTTTTTCTCTACCTGCATAGTCCTGTTTGCTCAACATCAAACACGGGCTTAGGGGAAGGCAAAGCAGAGCGTCTGTGTGTTTCAATAAACCAGGAACTTAAAGAAATCACTCCATGCATTATCATCTTTATCAGCATCTTAGACAACTTCCTCTACCAGAAAAGCTGCTCGGAACAAGGACGGGAAGACAAAGCTCTGCCCCAGCCAAACCCCAACTTGAGTTCAACTACAGCATCCAGGAATTAATTCCCCGTCCTCGGGGGCTGGGGTTTTCCTTTGGCCTTGGGATGGTGATGGCTCTTTACGCTTCTTTCCGTAATCCAACATAAGCTGGAGAAGCTCTCGAGGCTTCTCTGTTACAAGGACAAACTCATCGTGACTCTCGGCACCAGGACAGAGCAAGCTGCCTGCATAGGAAACACCAGCAGCTCCCTTCACCTCAGCACACTGGACTCCTGCTGTTATCCCCAGCTCTGCTCTTTGCTGCTCTTGTTTAAACACCCAAAACCCTACAGATTGGCCTCAGATCCACAGGAGGCTGCAGCAGGAGAAAGCCCCGGCTGCCGCGCTGGGAAGGCTTTGAAGCTGACATCGCTTGGGCTGGAGGTGTTTTGAACTGCGGAGAGGAAGCGATAGAGAAAGAAAAGGCTTTTCTTCTGACAGTCAAGCTTAAGCCTGCCCTTACCGTATGTAAAGTGCAAACTCGCGACTCAAAGAGGGGAAAATAAAAGGGCTGGATTCAGCGGACAGTCGGGTTCGACTCCAGCTCAGCCATCAAGAGGAATAAAGCCTTTGAAGAAGAACAAACCAAGCCCGCAGCTCTTTCCTCCGGTGTCAGCCCCAGCCGTTGCAGCTTCAAAGGCTGAGCTGTGCCATGGAGGTCCTGGAGGGGAGAGCAGAGCCACCCCAGCACCTCAACAGCTGCTTGAGGGCTTAGCACATCAGGTCATGCCATGGCACCATGAGACCCCCCCCAGACTGCCCTGGCTCCCTAGGATCAGCAGGGTCAAGGGATAAGACCTCGTTCCCCAGCGTTGCCCCAAGGTTTGGGTCAGCACTGCCTCTTGTCTCTTCGTTGGGAGTTGAATGAGTAATTGCCACCTCCACTGGGCACCTCCAGCATCTGCTTCTGCACTTCCAGACACGCACTGGAGCTCCAGGCGTGGGGGTGACCTTTGCGTCAGAGCTCACTTGGCGGTCTGAGGAGGCTCCAGAGGCAAAGGTGCGTGGAGAAAATTTGCATGTAGAGACAGCAAATCGAATGGGCAGAGCTGGATGTCGAGGCAAGAAAAAAAATACAGGAAGAGAAAATGGCTCATAATTACTTGGGTTGTATTTGCCTTTCCAAAGGGCATAACATTTTATGTGATCCATTAAGATTAGAGCCCCGGGTGTACTCGTGAGGGCTGTGTTAATATGGAAATTAATCATTTCAGGCTCATGGCTGAGCTTTGATGGTGGCTCCCATGAGGGAGGCCAGCACTTGGGTGACATGAAGGTGTTAGTGCTCAGCACGGCCTGGCCAGTCCAGCCAGCAGCAGGGGCTCACTCTGCTGCCAGTGTGACAGCCAAAGGCACTGGTGATGCTGATCACAACTTGGATTGCTGTGACAGGAGGAGAGAGAACAGAGGTTTTGGGTCCCACATGGCACAGTGCCAGGGGTGACCAATCCCTGAGGTATTTGTGTGCTCCTGCCTCAGCCCTTGTGGTGCTTTAATAGCGGCCAACGCAGCCAGATTAAAAGGAGAGCACTGAACCACTGCTACTGCTGCCGTAATCTTGCACGATGGCAGTCTTGGTCCAAATCCCCATGGCTGGTGCTTCTCCACTTGTAATCACAGAACATCAGGGACTGGAAGGGACCTCAAAAGATCATGTAGTCAAATCCCCCTGCCACAGCAGGATCACCAAGTCACACAGGAACATGTCCAGGCAGGTTTTAAATATCTCCAGAGAAGGAGACTCCACAACCCCCGTGGGCAGCCCCTTCCAGTGCTCTCTCACCCTCACCATGAAGTTGTTCCTTCTCATATTGGTGTGGAACCTCCTCTGTTCCAGCCCACATCCATTGCCCCTTGTCCTATCATTAGATGCCAACTGAGCAGAGCCTGGGTCCATCCTCCTGACAGCCACCCTTCACATATTTATCAACATTCATGGGATCACCCCTCAGTCTCCTTTTTTCCAAGCTCAAGAGCCCCAGCTCCCTCAGCCTTTCCTCATCAGGGAGATGTTCCAC
>JAOXOE010000745.1:15687812-15705051 GCA_028565055.1 Phoeniculus purpureus
AGGGGGGTTGGACTCGATGATCTCTTGGGTCCCTTCCAACCCCTAACATCCTATGATCCTATGATCCTATGACACTGAGCAGAGCCTGGCTCCATCCTCCTGACACCCACCCTTCACATATTTATAGACATTAATGAGGTCCCCCTCAGTCTCCTCCAAGCTCAAGAGACCCAGCTCCCTCAGACTCTCCTCATAAGGGAGGTGTTCCACTTCCTTCATCATCATCATTGCTCTGCACTGGACTCTCTTCAGCAGCTCCATGTCCTTCTTGACCTGAGAGGCCCAGAACTGGACACAACACTGCAGATGTGGTCTCACTAGTGCAGAGTACAAGGGGAGAAAAGAAGGTGTTCAAAACACACACAGATGTGGCACTGGGGGGCACAGTGGTGTTGGGTGGAAGGTTGAATTTGGTGATCTTGGAGGTCTCTTTTGCTGCACCCACATTACTCTCAGTCTAGGTCAAGGTTGCAGGTAGTTTACAACTCAGCAGAAGCTGCAGAAGATCAAGGCTTATCGACCTCAGTGATTCTGTGATTCTAAGGAATTGTATGTTTTCTAATGTCAATTTTCCACTGAGCCCCTTGCTACTGACCTTGAGGACCAGATTCCTGCACCTTTTCCACATTAACTAGCACATCTCTGCCCAAGTACCACCACAACTGGTGCTGGAGCAGAGCCCTTGCAGTCACTCCTGACAAGCCTTGATCTTCTGCAGCTTCTGCTGAGCTATAAACTATCTGAAGACCCGACCTTGACTGAGAGTAACACGAGTGCAGCAAAAGAGCACCACGGCACAGCCAGCCTCACTGCCTGTGGGATCATCCTCTTCACCTTTTATGAATGAGGAGTGATTTGCTGGGTACGACCTGGAAACTGAAGCGCGAGTGACAACACTCAGCGAGGGCTGCGGGGCTTCCTTTCGGGTGACCGACACACAGCTACGGCAAATCCAGCTCTCAGGAACGGTCTTTTTCCTAATGAGATTTGACAGGCACAGTTTACCCACTGACAGGAAATTAGAACAGACAGATTTTCCCTGTGAACACAGAAAGCCTCACGAGCAGATCAAATGCAGCATCAAAGCCTGTCTCCAGTGTTTTTCGGTGACCGTCCCTTGCCCCCGGTAGCTTGGTGAAGAGCAGAAGACAGGCACAGTGTTCCCAGCAGGCTGATGCCTCAGGGCATGAGCAGAGACTGTGACTTGCAGTGGGGAGAAGCGATCACTCCTATCGCAGTCCTACTGATTTAAATCTTAGATTCTTTATTTGAAGCTACCTGTGAAAGAGCTGGACATCTCTCAGTGAAGCATCCTTGGAGGGGATACTGCTCCCCTCCCAGGTAAATAGGTTGCTGCAAAGGTGACATTGCACAGAAGCATTTGATGAGCTTATTCCTCACACCTTTAATCAACACCATCTTCTTCACAAACACAGACCACCTGAATCTTAGAGATGTGAGCTCTCCTACCAAAGGACAGCAGGAGCAACAAACACTAAGCCCAGCTTAGACGCAGACTGCAGCCCAGCAGTGTCCTTTGTGACTTTGTTTGTGTTCAGACAATCCTTGAGCAAATCAGTCTAATTAACTTTAGCCTGGGATACTTTTATGGGGTCACTTGCAGATGGAGGAGCAATGCTACTTGACTCCCTTCCACATCCAGTTTCACTTGCACTCTCACCCGTCAGCTTTATTGTTCTTCACTCCCAGCTCAGAGATGTTCAGGTCCACCCAAGAGGTGGCTGCACATCATTTGCCAGCCAATTGCCTATGAAAGCCTGTGTAAACTAAAAGGCTTCGGTGAGCCTTCAGAGGGAAGGCTATAAAACACGATGATGTGTATCCTTCCTGAGCACATCCACCATCGGATGGAGGCTTCAGCAGGAGCTGATGGGATCAGCCAGCAACAGACTCTCCCCAAAGCCATAGGAAGAGCTGGAGGAAGGGGCTGGACTGCTGCATGTCCTGGCGGTCCAGCACTCCACTGCTGCAGGGCACCACTGCCTGTGCTGCATCAGTCCTGTTTAAACTGCCTTCAGCAGCAGAGACTTCCCAGCTGCTGGGTTTGATGCAGAGCAGCGGGGGGCACTCGCAGGGAGACGACTGGTGCCAGCTGGCACCACCTCCAGACATAGCTCCATGGCTGTAGGTCACAGGACCACACGTCAGCAGCAGCAGACTGGTCTGTTACCTCCAAACACAGCGAGGACACCTGCACCAACACCACAGCACTACC
Organism: Phoeniculus purpureus; assembly: GCA_028565055.1. Taxonomy (NCBI): domain Eukaryota; kingdom Metazoa; phylum Chordata; class Aves; order Bucerotiformes; family Phoeniculidae; genus Phoeniculus; species Phoeniculus purpureus. The sequence goes on from JAOXOE010000745.1 coordinate 15,690,049, forward strand.
TCCTCTCGCCCTGCCATCCCTCCTGGCACAGCGAGGTCGATGGATCCGCTGTCTGGGAACTGAGCCTCCCGCATCAGTAGGAGTAGTTACCATGGAAATAAAGAAGGGTTTCTCAGCCCAACTCCACCAAAACACTGATTTGCCTCCCCATGTTTCACGGGCCATTTGTTAATAGCAGCAACAGCAAAGCCAGAGGGGCACTGGGCCAAGACTGACGAGAACGCATCTATCTCCATCCCAGATGCCAGCCACAGTACCCTCCTGTCTGGGGCAGAGCGTGACGAAATCCTCACAGCCAAACCCTTCCAGCTTGTAGACCACATCAGCAATTTAAATCACGTCTCCTGAGCTAGGTGAGGGTAGAGACCTTGTTTATGAACGAACCACTCCTGAAATTAGTGAGAAACAAGGGACCAGCCATAACTAGGAGGATGATGGAGGCTGGTTCCTAGCCATGACTAGGAGGATGGTGTCTAAAAGGCACCTCTAAGAACATCCTGGCTGCACAAAGCTCTCAGCGCAGCATCAGCTCCAGCCCTTCCCAGACTGAGCACCTGCCTCTGCATCTCCCTTCGGCAGCTCGGCATGAGCCTCAAGTTAACACACCAGAGAAACCCTTCAGGCTTAGCAGAGAGCAGACAGCAGCAGGAAGAAGCAGCTAAGAGCAGAACAGATGCTAAGGTCCAGAAAGCCTCTGTGGCCCTGGCAGGAGCCATGTGAGGGGTGCAGGTAGCGTGGAGACCACGTATCACACAGAAATTAATTGCACTTTTAAGGATCAGCTACTGTGTAGTCTGTTTTCCCCTAATGAGGGTCAGAAACGTGGACCCAGATCTAGTCCAGAACACTCAGGCTCCAAAATATCCTGTGGGCTCTGGTCCATGACACATGATTGGAAACAGATTGAACCAAAACACTTTTACTGGGATCCTGAGCAAAGCCTTTCCCAGAGAAGAAACATCAAAGGTGCTGATCTGGCCCTTATTTCTCACACCCTGCCTGCTGCTCTTGTGAAAGGCTGGGACAGGAGGGGCAGCAGCTTGGACTGAGCAAATCTCAGCCCTACACATGACATATTAGGACTGCTGGGATTGTACGGGAGCCACTCTCAGATGTATTGATCAGTTGGAATCAGTAAAATGGTCCTGAATAAGAGCTACTGAATGAAGGCTTCATCTGAAATGATCCTACAGAGGAGAAGCACAATAAACCCTGTATTTTTTGCATATGTCCTGCTCAGATGGGAAGAGCAGCTTAGCTGCCCTATTCTGTCTGTCCCTGGGGGAGACTCTTGCTTACACCAGGTCCCACACACTGCTCATAACTCACCTGGGGACACCGCGGAGCCGGTCAGGCAGCCAGACTATCAATAGCAGACACATCTAGGATGGCTGTGCCTCATCAGAACTGGCTAGGACATGTTTTAGCACATGGAATCATTAGGGATTGGAAGGGACCATGAAAGATCATCTAGTCCGATTCCCCTGCCATCAGAGCCTAGAACTGAAGGTGCTTGCACAGAAGTACACAGACGGGTATCGACGCAAGATGAAAATACACGTGGTGCTTGCAGCAAACTGGTCAGCCACGCTGATCCTTTCAACCAACCATAGAATCATTCAGATTGGAAAAAGACCCTTGAGATCATCAAGTCCAACTAATAACCCTACTCTACCAAGGTCACCACAAGACCAGATCTCTAAGCACCACATCTAAGCGATCTTTAAATACCTCCAGGGACGGTGATTCAATCCCCTCTCTGGGCAGCCTGATCCAACCCCTGACTGCTCTTTCAATAAGATTTTTCCTAATGTCCAGGCTAACCCTCCCCTGGTACAGCTTGAGGCTGGTCCCTCTTGTTCTGTCACTAATCATCTGTGAGAAGATACCAGCACCTACCTCTCCAGTGTGTCCTTTCAGATAGTTGTAGAGAGTGATGAGGTCTCTCCTCAGCCTCCTCTTCTTCAAGCTAAACAGCCCCAGCTCCTTCAATCAGTCTTCATAGGATTTATTCTCCAGGTCCCTCACCAGCTTCACTGCCCTCCTCTGCCCCCACTCCAGCACCTCGATATCTCTCTTGTATGGAGGTACCCAGAACTGACCCCAGAACTTGAGTGGGGAAGAGCCTGCAGAGGTCCTTGGGGGAATCCAGTTTACTCAGTGCCCACGGGAGGGGATGCAGTTAAAGCATGAAGTCACACCAGCAATGAGGAACGAGCTGTTTGGGTCTTGCCAGACCTCATCCCAAGCACAGTCTGTCACAAGTGTGGCTGCAGCAACTCCAGAGCTGTTGTCAGTTATTTCTTGGCTCTCTGCAAAGCCAGCCCTGCTCAGCCGTGATTGTCCCCAGGATCACTGTGTGTAAATCAGTCACTGAGGGCCGGGGCCGCCCAGCAGCCAGCTGAAAGCTCAGCCAAAATAAAAGAGGTGCAAGCAAAACCAGATGGGAGCAGGACCCCCCTGCCTCCCCCTGCCCAAGCGCTAACAACAACCCTGCCTGCAAAGCTTGCGGGGAAGAGAGCGGCTGAGCTGCAAGTGGAGGTAAATGAATCCTTCAGGGAACCAGTCCAACAGCTCCAAGGGGCTGGAAAGCAGCCCGAGAGGGTGGCAGCTCCCGCTCTCGCTCCAAGCACACACGTGCTCTTACAGCCCCAGAGAAGTCCTAATTTGCTGCAACTGTTTGAACAGCCCCAAAGCCCCAGTAGGGCTGTTGGACACCGAGAAGGTGCAGCGTGGAGCAGAAAACACTGCGGCTGCAGAGGAGCCCCTCAGCTTTCACAGAGTCACAGAATATTAGGGATTGGAAGGGACCTCCAAAGATCATCCAGTCCAATCCCCCTGCCACAGTAGAATCACCTAGATCAAGTCACACAAGAACATGGCCAGGCAGATTTAAACATCTCCAGAGAAGGAGACTCCACAACCTCCAGTACCCCCAGGTCCATTTCTCCTACACTACTCTCCAACAGGTCAGTCCCCAACCTATACTGGTCCCTGGGGTTGTTCTTGCCCAGATGCAAGACTCTACGCTTGCCCTTGACTTCAGCACGGGTCTGATCAGGCACCACAACTAGCCTGGACATCCAGGGCTAGGCAAAGAAAGCCTCTGTGTTCAGCACGGGGTGGGGGGCAAAAAGAGAGGAGCTGCAGCAACTCCACCTAACATCTCAGGGCGTGTTTGAAGGAAAGGGGTTAGTGAAGGGCTGGCATCAGAAGTAGTTTTAGCACAAAGAATGAGGTTTGCACCAGGACAAAAAGGTTTTGTCACAGTCACCCCCTCTGACACTAAGGTTCACCAAGCACCCAGCCCAAAGCTCCCTTACACCCACTCCTCATCACTCACCCACACTGCCAGCAGAGCCATCCACAGGGAACCAGGTTCTGGCTGGCAGGACCTCAGGAGCTGTTCTCATCCCTTCTCCTCCAGCCACAGCACATTTTACCCAGTCAAACCAGGGTTCTCCTGCTGATGATTTCCATCTGAGTCCTGCCTGACCCAATTTATATCTCTAGGGTAACAACCCTCGTCCCCCAGTTGCCAGGTTGCACCTGGACAAAGGGTTAATTCTCACCAGGTTGCCCTGTGCAGCTCATTCTGGAGATGGCTGCAATCATCTGGATGGATTTAAATCACATTTTCTGCCTTCCTGTGATGACGGGCAGATGCTTGAGCAGGGCTGAGAGGACGACACAAAAATCAGGTGGTGGTGATGGTGGGGTTAGAGCTGGAAAGGGTGACAGCAGCCCTTTAAAGGGTCCTCAGAGCCAACCAGACTACTCAGAGTAACAGAATTCACCACTATCAGCATTTTCCAGGCCAAATCCTGATCCTAGACAGGGATCCTAGCGCTGGCAGTGTGGTGGCAGGGCTTTGTCAAAGCTGTGAGGGTGATCCATCCCTATCTGGAGGTAGCACCAACAGCAAGTGCAAAGACCAAAACTCACTGGAGAGAAATGAATGCAAATCCTTGGGTAGGCAAACAGAGATGAAAGCAGCTCCAAGGAGCTGGCAGAGAGAGGCCAGGCTGGCCAGGAGTCACAGGCAGAACCAAACGCTGTGTCTGAGCTGGAGGAAGACATGGATGGGGCTCCCACCCAGGAAAGAGTAAGACCTGACAGCATGGGGAGGGCAGACACCTTTGAGGAGACAACAGCAGTAGAAACAGCCAATTCCAGCAGAAATCTGTTAGGTTTATGTTGGCCTGACATCCTGGTGAGAAGAGGAGGAGGCTCCCTCTTTCCTGTGACAAGAGCAGTTTTCTTCCCCCCCGCCGTCAGCAACCAAGTGAGCCCCTAGCACCACAGCACCAACCCACCAGAGCTCAGCTGCTGCCCAGCCATGATTTGGCTCTAACTGGTTCAACATGAAACACCCCAGGCCATACACACGTGCTCCAGCTTCTGCCAAGCTGCCTGCTCTGCCCAGGGTGAGCTGCTGAACTGCTCCAGCCCTTGTTCTCCATCTCTCAGCGACCTCAGTCAGCAGAGACCTGCTATTTGAGCTGGCTCGGTGTGCCAGACTGCCAGCAGAAACGTTGGGCAATGCACTGGAGTCCTGTGCTGTGGCACAGAGCTCATCTCCCCTCACTCCCCTCTCCAGCATCTGTGCAAGTGCCCAGGGCTGATGCCCAGGGAAGAACAGACAACTATGAGGACTTCTTACACCAGCCTTGCTGCTGAGGACCTGGTGCACCACAGCTTCAGCTAAACAGAATTGTTCTATCAGGACTTCACGAAACAGCCAGGATGGGGCTTCAGCAGTCCCTGCACCATCCTCATCATCCATCCCTCTCCCCTCTCCCTGCGTCACATCCTCACCAGGGCTGATTCAGCCCTACACAGGCCACATGGTGAATCACACCGGGAGCTGCTGCAAGCTAAAAATAACCCAGCCGAGGCTTTTTTTGGTCTTGTGTGGTTATTTTTAGGCTGCTTGCTTCCCCCTCCCAGGTCACCACACAGCCCCTCACACACTCACACCGGCGCTGGGGACTACCTTTAGGGCAGCAGCAAGGGGAGGGTGAGGGCTGCTCATCACCACTGACAGCGAAGTTCAGGCTTCAGAGACCTGCCAGAGCTTCAGCCCACAGCACTGGCTGTTTGGATTTGGTGGTGCACACCTTGCTTATGGGGTGGTCGCAGCCAGCGCCGCATCCGGGACAGCCGTCGAACCCCAACAGCGTGCCAGGGATGTGTGTCAACACCTCTGCCGCTTGTTTCTGCACTTTGCTTTTCTTTCAGCTGGCAAAGCCACTGTCTGACTAGGGAGCAGCCTCAGCCAAGAAAAATAAGTGTTACCTTACAATCCCAGGCTTGTTTATCATTATCACGATGCTCTGCTCTAACTAGGAGGCGGCATTATGCATCACGCTGCCTCCTTTCAAATAATAAGCTACATGTGTAAATAGGCTCCTCTATTCCGACTTGAATAGCTAACAAACGAGCAAACAAAACCTCCCCAGCCCACCACGCTCGGGTTTAACTGACGCAGTGGCTGCCTTTATGCATCCCGAAGGCAATCCATCCATCACGCGCGCAGTCCTGTATCACTGTCACCACTCGAATGCGCTGGCTGCAGCCGGCACACGCGTTGCCAAGGGTCGGGCTGGCACTGCCGCCTCCTCTGCTCAGCTCAGACCTAAAATTGATGTGATACTTGCTCCCGCTACATCATCATTATCACAGTTGCTGTGGAGGCTGGAGATGGATGTGGCTGCGTAAGGTACATCGGGTAGGAAGGGCAGAGCATCATGAGGTTGTTTCATCAGAGTGGGGGTCCCATGGGACACCCCAGCCCTGGATTAGACCATTTCATCATTCACATAACAAGCCCATATGAATTTCTGAGCACTCTCCTGCTGCACAGCCTCCTCACTCTGTTGAACCCTCGGCAAATGGTGTTTCCTTCCTCACAGCTTCACCTCCTTCGGTATTCCTTCATTTCCTTCCACAGTCTGCATTATTATCTATTGCAAGAAGAGTTATTTAAGAACCTTTGGACTATAATGGGCTTGGCATTACAGGAAAATAAAGCAGCTCTCCAGGAAACTTGTGCTGATTTCAGCCTTCCCATTTATGCCGTGATGCATCACACTGAGCTCTAATGTCTCACTAATCTGCAGCTCAATCTGCTGTTAAACGGGCTCATGATGCAGGAGCCGCTCACTAAGGTTGCTTGATATTCATCTGCTGATTGAATCATTTGCTTCTTGTGATTTGCAAATGTGCCAAAGAGCCAGAAGCCCTTTTTCTCCAAGAAAAGTTAATTGGATCAGCATCCTTGGCTGGCAGGTGGTACCCAGCTCCTGCCCAGGGCTCCACTGACTCCAGCATTGTGGAGAGGCCACCCAGCAGAACTGGAGACACAGCAAGGAGCAGATTCCCCAGGCAGGAATCAAACACACTGATTTCTTGCAGAGGCCTTGAGTGGTCCATGTGCAGATGCGGATTGCTCTGCTCCAACAGGGCAGTGATGTCCCTGTCCTTCAGCCTCATTGCAACACAGGTACCCAAGTGCCAAGTACCTGAGTACCAACAAACCATGACTCCATCAGACAAACTCTATGGTGAATTTTACCCTCCATACTTCCACCTCTCTCGTTTTGAGAGCTAATTGTTACCAGCAGCCTCTTTCAACACATCCCACCCAGCTATTCACAGGTACCACCACCTTCTCATAGCCTGTACATGAAGACCTTGCTTCAGCAGCACTCTGGCTTAGTCGATGTTTAATACTCCAGCGTTCAACTTGCCATCCTGTATCCTCCTCAACAATTAAACAATCAGTGCTGTCGTCAAAGCAGCTCTTAACTTTGCCGTGAGGTTTCCAGCTGAGGTCCCAAGCAAGGACACATCAGGCACCATGGCTGCATCTCTGTGATTACCTGGCTGTAAATAACGCCCCGGAATATGTGGTTTATTGTGGTGATAACACACATTTTGTAGGTTACATAAATCAGAGCCATCCTGCTGACAGAGGAAAAATAGTGGGGGGTTGGAGGATGTGTGTGTGTGATGGTTTCCTCCGGTTGCTAGGAAATAGAGTTAGTGCTCGGATCCTTCCATGCCTCGGTGCACACTGGTGACAGATGATGGATTCGGCACATGTGTGGAGCCCAGCCTGTTAGCAAGCCCTGACGGAGGGGAAGGCAGCAAGGCGGTGACAGTGAGATCCATTTAACAAAAATATATGCATTTTTCATTAGGGGAATTACATTTGTTTGCTCAAGGCGTTTAGGCAAATGTAAGCAAAGGATAAAGTTAGATCTAAAGAGACAGGTGGTCCACACAGGCAAACCCAGTGTGGCTATGCAGATGCACAAGATGGTCTGTGCTAAGGATTTTAACACCTGTCCAAAGCCTTAATGTGACCAAGCTGTGATTTTTTATTTATCTTCTAACTTTTTTTTAATCTTTAGATACTACTGCAAAACCCACAAAACCCTCTGCCCCGTGGTCTCCTCCCCAGCAGAGCCCCCAGTACCACCGCAAGGCAGGTCCCTTCCCCTCCCATTGTGACATCCTCTTGCCCAGAGCAGCTCAGCCTGGCTTTCTGCTTCTGTAAATGTTTGCTAAAGCAAATTGTAGTTTGTTCTATGGGCCTCATGCTCCAATTTGCCAGAAACAGCACGGTGCTTGGTCAAAGCACACGGAGGGTGGTCACACAGCAGCAAACAGGGAGTCACGTTCCATTTAGTGCTCTGTGTGTGTGTCTATGGGGTTTAAATATACATGTATTTAATATATACTTAATATATTTTAATATGCATTTTCATAGAATCATCACGACTGGAAAGGACCTCCAGGATCACCAAGCCCAGCCCTCATCCCAACAGCTCCCTAACCCCTAGACCATGGCCTCGAGTGCTATAGCTACTCAGTTTTAAACACCTCCAGGGACGGTGACTCCACCACCTCCCTGGGCAGCCTGGTCCAATGCCCAACCCTTCTCTCAGGAAAGAACTTCTTCTGAAGATCCAATCTAAACTTCCCCTGATGCAACTCCCTCATCCTATCATTAGTAATTTGGGAGAAGAGACCAGCACCAGCCTTGCTACATCCTCCTTTTGAGCAGCTGTAGAGAACAAGGTGGTCTCCTCTCAGCCTCCTCTTCTCTAGACTAAATAACCCCAGTTCCCTCAGCTGCTCTCCATAGGGCCCATTTTCCTGACCTCTTCCCAGCCTCACTGCCCTTCTCTGGCCCCACTCCAGCACCTCAATGTCCTTCTGATACTGTGGGACCCAAAACTGGACACACTTTAATCCATATTTTAATAGATTGTATTTTATATCAATAAATATGAATGTTTACACACATACTGCCAATCTGTCACCCTGCTTTGGGGAATGGCTCTCCCAACCCATCCCTGCACACACCCCTAACCTGCTTTTAACTACAGCAAGGCTGAATTATGAGGACAACATCAATCTGTGTGGCTACAAATAAGGAAAACCATCATTGTGGTTTCAACTCTGCCTGTCCACACACAGGGCATCTAAAACACAGCCAGGGGAGCTGATCTGCTGTCTCGTGTCGCTGCTGTTGCTTTCATTGGGGCATTGGCCCATCAGGACCGCGCGGAGCCAGCAGCGTGTTCTACAGACACAGCACCAGCCCAAACGATCCTAATTTGCTTTTTAGAGCGGTGAACATCTCCTAAGAGCTGTTCCTGGGGTGAGCTGGTGTCTGTGCTGCTCTCAGTGGAGCAACTGGGACAACCTCAGCCCAAAGCAGCAGAGCAAGTTCAGAGGAAATAAAAGCAGGGTCAGTGGGGTCACAGAGTGCCTGGCTCCTGCAATTAATTATCTGGCACAGGTCAATGCCCTTTTCCTTAAGGGATTCCCGAGGACTTGCTGGAGTGTGGGCACACAAGTGGTGTTTCTTGAAGTCCTTTGCAAAAGTCCTTTGTTTTGAATAACCCCCAGGCTGGGCACTGCACCACGTGCAGGGTGCAGCAGGTACAGGCTGAATATGGGCTGGGATGGAACCAAGGGTCGATTAAACACTTTCTGCCCCAGCTCCAAAGGGTTTCTCTAACTCACCACCAGCCAGCACGTGAACAGGATGTCCTGAGCTTGGCGAGTGACTGAGGACCATCACTCCCAGCACAACTCATCGCACACTGGGAGGCGGGAGCAGAGCCCACTCCTATAGCTTGATAAAAATGTAATTGAATCCCAGCGACACAAACCACTTCCCCAAGCCTTTGAAAGGCCTGCTAATCCTCCCTTTGCCCTCACATCTTGAAAGTCTCCTTAGGAATAATGAAGGGTGCTTTGTCTGTTGAGTGCCTCCACGCTTAATGAGGTTGTTAAGGCACATTAGGGTTCACAGAAGAACGTTCACTCCTGGCTTTGGCACTGTGAAGCCCAAGGCTTTTGTCTCTTTTAATGCAAGTCCTCTTAGTCTTCTGCTGTGCCCCTCGCCATCCAGTGCCTTGGATTTGCCCCCGTCGGCTAGCAGAGGCTCTTCACTTTGACACCAGTGCAAAGCTCCCTGAACTGACTTTGACACGGCGCTTTTGTTGCTGAGCCTTCAGATGTTTCTGAGGAGCACACTACGCCTTTTCCTCCTCGGCTGGGAGACTGAAAAAACGACCCATGGACCCACCATGGGCTCTATCAGCTGGGATGGAGGTGCACTGAGTTCTTCTAAAGCAGAAACCATCCTGCTTCCACAGGAAGCGCAGTGCTGCTGCCCGTGGACACGCGTCGGTCCAACAGCCCTGAACTCCTGAGCAAAGCCAGGTCAACTCTTGTAACACAGGAGGAAGCAAGGGCCTGACCCACACTCTGCATTGGGGCAGAAGGACCGTGCAGATCCACGTTTCTGGACTGTTTCCACCTCCCCTCACGACCATATGGGAAAGGGAACGTGCTCAAATAGCTGGGGGCTCGGAGCAAACGTTTGTCTTCAGCTGAAGTGAGACATATCACGTCCCCGGGATGCACCATTAAAGGAGGAAACCTCTGCCAATGTTATGCTTTAAAATGCAATGATTTTCATAACAGCCCAACATGGTTCATCAGCATGTGGTCTGGCATGGGATCAGCTTATCCTTAAGCCATCCGAACGGGCTGGGGGAGAGAACAGACACGGGATCTGGTTGGGTTTTCAAGCAATCCTCACGGCAGTCCACGCTGAGTTGCACCTTTCTCAGAGCCGTGGCATCCTGTTCCTGCCTTGGGCTACAACTTGGCCACCTCACTCCAGCATGGCTGGAGGTGACACACGTGAGGGTGTCTCCCGTGCGTTGGCTGGGATCCTAAACTAATAGGATTTGTTTCCTTTTCAGCACCAAGCCTGTCTCCAGATGCTTATCTCCACTTAAAACTACCATGGTTATATAACCCCCCTGCATCCATCACCTGAAACTCCAGGTTAGCAGCCTGAATAGTTCCATCACTGGAAAAGGAGAAGGGATCAAGGCCAGCCCCCCAGCACACAGACCCCAAGCGCAGCTGCAGTGCCAGCTTCCACCCATGAGACCTGTCTAGGGTGGGCTGTCAGAGCTCCTCAGAAACTGGATTTTGTACCAGCAAGGGTGTCACAGAATAAGTCAGCTTGAAAAAGACCCCTGAGATCCTCAAATCCAACCAATAACCCTACTCTATCAAGGTCACCACCAGACCAGATCTCTAAGCACCACATTTAAATGACCTTTAAACACCTCCAGGGATGGTGACCCAATCCCCCTCCCTGGGCAGCCTGTTCCAGTGACTGACTGCTCTTTTAGTAAAAAGATTGTTCCTGATGTCCAGCCTAACCCTCCCCTGGTGCAGCTTGAGGTCAGTCCCTCTTGTTCTACCACTAATGAATAGTGTTCTGTCACATAAAGAATAACAAGATGAGACCAGCAACCACCTCTCCACAACATCCCTTCAGGTAGTTGTAGAGGGCCATAAGGTCTCCCCTCATCCTTCTACTCCTCAGGGTAACCATCCCAGCTGGGAGCCAGCACCCAGAGGTAGAAGTACCTGGGTGAACCATCCTCAGCAGCAAGGCTATGGTGGGGCTGGAACAGAACTCCAACCACCTCAGCAGCCCTGTCCCAGGCTTTACAAGAGCTGGAGAGTGTTATGCAGCAGGGTTTGGCACGCAGCCCCACGTAGGCTTGAGCAACTGGGAGACAACACTCCCTAAGGGAACGAGGAGCCTTAAACTTCTGTAGCACAGCAAGCATGCAAAGGCAGGATCTTAGGGGAGCGAGCAAGATGAGTTATGTCATTTCTCCGCTGTTCCTGGCACAAACACAAGAAAGCACGAGGAAACAAAACAGAGCCATCCTCTGGGATCCGTAAAGAGGAAACTAAAAATATGATAAATAGGCTGGATCGGGGGTTTTTCTGAAGATGACATCTTGCAGCTCACGCTGTATATCTTGATCCCTGTTGTCACGAAGGATAAAAATGTTGGCATGAAATAAGGATGAAGATCTCTGCCTCACCACAAGCTAATAAACACCGGTCAAGAGCCATCTACTCAAAGCAATCCAGAAATTCCAGCCCCGGAGGACAGGGAGGGAGAAGGGGAAAGCACCGACTTCCCTTGCCGACAGCAGGCAAAGGGTTAAGCGAAGGTGTAATTTGTCGAGTTAGCTTAAACATGATAAGAAGCTAAGAGAATTACAGAGAGAGCCCTGCAAAGTGTGTAAAGATAACCATAAATCCACGGGAAATAATACGCGCTAATAAATGCTCAGGAGATTCCGCCGGAACACCTCCTGGATTTATAATCAGGCAGTGAGAGCAGCCGGGTACCCCGCGGCAGCGGGTTACCTCCCCTGGCCCGTGGTGGGATTTACTCAGGAAAAGACTCCCAGAGGAATCTGGAGATAAAGCAGAGGAGTGGAAAGGGGATATTAAACATAAACCCAGAGAAGGCAGGAAGCTGGAATCCTTCACGCAGCGGAACGTGAGCAGCAGCCGACAGGGATGGGAAAGTCCTCTTCTCCAGCTGCTCGGCACCGGGCGTGAAATGAGCACTTATTGGGGAGGAACCTGTGCGTTAGCACTTTGTGACAAGAGTCAACTACCCTTCTGGCCTTCCCTTTTCACAGGCACTGGAATAGGCTTCACAGAATCACAGAACATTAGAGGTTGGAAGGGACCTTGAAAGACCATTCAGTCCAATCCCCCTGACACAGTAGGGTCACCTAGACCAAGTCGCACAGGAACATGTCCAGGTGGGTTTTAAACATCTCCAGAGAAGGAGAGTCCACAACTCCCCTGGGCAGCCCCTTCCAGGGCTCTCTCACCCGCACTGTGAAGAAGTTCCTTCAGATATTTATACGGACCCTCCTCTGTTCCAGCTCACAACCATTGCCCCTTGTCCTATCACCAGATGACATTGAGCAGAGCCTGGCTCCATCCTCCTGACACCCACCCTTCATATATTTATAGACATTAATGATGTCACCCCTCAGTTAATAAACATTAATTATAATTCATTTATAAACAATAATTATAAATGTTTATAAACAGTCTCCTCTTCTCCAAGCTAAACAGACCCAGCTCCCTCAGCCTTTCCTCATAAGCGAGGTGTTCCACTCCCTTCACCATCCTTGTTGCTCTACACTGGACTACCTCCAGGAGCTCCGTGTCCTTCTGGAACTGAGGGGCCCAGAACTGCACACAATACTCCAGATGTAGCTCACCAGGGCAAAGTAAAGGGGGAGAAGAACCTCTCTCCATCTGCTAACCATCCCCGTTCTGATCCACCCCAGGATGCTGTTGGCCCTCTTGGCCACAAGAGCACATTGCTGGCTCATGGTCACCCTGCTGGCTACCAGGACCCCAGGTCCCTTTCTCCTACACTGCTCTCCAATAGGTCAGTCCCCAACCTATACTGGTGCCTGGGGTTGTTCTTGCCCAGATGCCAGACTCTACACTTACCGTTGGTCTAGTCCATTAAATTTCTCTCTGCCCAGCTCTCCAGCCTGCCCAGGTCTCGCTGCACGGCAGCAGTCTACAGGAATGGGCTTCACAGGGAGGTGGTTGAATCGCCATCCCTGGATGTGGTTAAAGATTGCTTTGATGACGTGTTGAAGGATGTGTTTTAGGGGTGAAATTGTAAGGTAAGGGAGATGGTTGGACTCAATGATCCCAGGGGTCTTCTCCAGCCTGAGTGATTCTGTGTGAAATAGGGGTCACGGAGCCAGCCTGCACTTGGAGCTGGGAAGGTTTTCCTCATTTTCTTCTTAATATGAGCCAGCAGGGTGCCCAGGTGGCCAAGAAGGCCAACAGGATCCTGGCCTGGATCAGGAATAGTGTGGTCAGCAGGAGAAGTTCTGGTGCCTTTGTACTGAGCCCTTGTGAGGCCTCACCTCAAGTCCTGGGTTCAGTTCTGGGCCCCTCATTACAGCAAAGACATTGAGATGCTGGAACATGTCCAGAGGAGAGGCTGAAGGAGCTGGGCAAGTTTGACTTGGAGAAGAGGAGGCTGAGGGGGGAACCTCATTGCCCTCTACAACTACCTGGAAGGAGGTTGTAGAGAGGTGGGTGTTGGCCTCTTCTCCTTAGTAACTAATGATAGAACCAGGGGAAATGGTCTGAAGTTGAGGCAGGGGAGGTTTGCATTGGAGATTAGGAAGAAATTCTTGACAGAAAGAGTGGTGGGGCACTTGCCTTCTCAGGGAGGTAGTTGAGCCACCATCCCTGGAGGTGTTTAAGAAACGTGTAGCCATGGTGCTTCACGCCCTGCTCTAGGGGCAGCCATGGAGTGGGTTAGTTTGTGTTTGTCGATCAATCAGGTATTTAGGGATTCAGGTATTCAGGGGTTTTGTTGTTGTGGGTTTGGTTGACTCGGTGGTCCAGGAGGTGCTTTCCAACCATGATCATTGCGTGATTCTGTGGTTAGGGTAGAGCCAGCAGGTTGTTCGAGGGCAGCAGCTTCCACATGCTTTTCCAAGAGATCTGCTAAACAGTCAGGAAGAGGTGACCTCTTAAAACTTAAGCTTCTAGCATCACTGGGCAAAAAGACAGCCTCAGGAGGTTTGGTTACACCAACCAAACGTCACATCAGGCAGAGGCTGAAGTACAAAAGCTTGGTGCTGAATGTGAGGGTTGGTAGAACACCATGAAAATCCTCGTTCAGGTTGGTTTGGGGTGCTTTCCTAATTTAAACAGCTCTGAGCAAATAAAACCTCTACCACAACCAGCCTACTGCCAGGCATTGTGCAAGCAGTTTCATTTGCAGCTCAAAGGTGGTTGCAGACCACCCAGGACACGGGGCTGCAGCTGGCCCAGACTTTCGGTCTCCAGCAGCACAGATGTGATCGCTAACGTGATCAGCTTCCCAATCACAGAGGTGACACACCACATGCAAGCAAGCACCAACCAGGGAACCAAACCACTTGGGACAGAGCGACCACAGCGCAAGTCCTTCTGCCGTCACCCTGCCATCGCACACCTCTCAGTTTTGTGGGTGTGCAGACAGACAGAACCGGGTCACAGAGAGCTCAGACACACCAGTGCTGAGAGCAAACTCAGCTACTTACCCAAAAGGGATGGAACAAACTCATACAACCACCTTTCTCTCACCACGGCAGTGTTTCTGAAACTTGCTTTGCCTGACCCGTATGTTTCATAACTGTGAAGCCCATTTCTTTGCACTGTGGGTGCAGGGGTGATCATTCCTATGGGAGATGGGGATGCACAGGACAAATTCCCCTGGCAGGACTCCATAGGAAACTCCACACTGATGGTTTTTCCCCTCTGGTGTTGGGAGCAGCTCACAGACCCATCACCAGGCTCAGCCCAACCTGCAGCCCCATCCTGGGGACACTGCACAAAACTTTCCCTTCTCAATCACAGAACATCAGGGATTGGAAGGGACCTCGAAAGGTCATCTAGTCCAATCCCCCTGCTACAGCAGGATCACCTAGACCAAGTCACACAGGAACACATCCAGGTGGGTTCTAAACTTCTCACAGAATCACAGAATCATTAGGGATTGGAAGGGACCTCAAAAGATCATCCAGTCCAATCCCCCTGCCACAGCAG